>JAAGKR010005395.1:39111-51514 GCA_011419295.1 Clarias macrocephalus | reverse complement strand
CATGGATGCCCCATGTGGTCTGCCTGGATTTGTATGGTGGCTGGGGATGGTTTCCATTAAGACTGTCCTATCATCGATTGATGCTCTGGGGACCTGTGACTTCAGTTGTTCGATAGCTCAGGACTGGAATCTCCTACAGTCTACCTGAGCCTCCAGGAACAAACTGGACTCCTTTTAATTTTAATTTTAACACATCTCCTGTTACACTGAACTTCCAGTACACATTATTAAGTTGATCAATCCCTGCTATCCGTTATCACCCAGATGAGGATGGGTTCCCTGTTGAGTCTGGTTCCTCTCAAGGTTTCTTCCTATTACCATCCCAGGGAGTTTTTCCTTGCCACCGTCGCCCTCGGCTTGCTCATCAGGGACCATTTTATCATTTTGATTCATACACATTGCATACAGACTTACTTCTTTTTATTGTGTAAAGCTGCTTTGTGACAATGTCAATTGTTAAAAGCGCTATATAAATAAAATTGACTTGACTTTCCTATTTTTCCTCAATAAATTACCCTTTTTTGGCTTCTTTATCCCATTGAGAACTTGCGTCGTGCCTGTGCTTCATGGTGCTGCCCGTGCATATAGGGTCGAACCCGTTACCCATTATACTTGCCTCAAAGACATGAAAAATATATAGTTATAGAAATCGAAATGTCTGCTTTTATATAAAGTAATGAAAAAACTATTTTAAATGATGCAATTCGTAATGTAAATTATTGGCGTTTCCATTGCTGCGACGAGATGACATGATCACCTTTTCACTACAGCCAAAAACACTCACTCACTCACTCATCATCTATACCGCTTAATCCTGTATTCAGGGTCACGGGGGGCCTGGAGCCTATCCCAGGAGACTTCGGGCACATGGCAGGGTACACCCTGGACAGGGTGCCAATCCATCGCAGGGCACAGACACACACACACTCACATACACTCACTCATTCACACACTATTTGGGAATGCCAATTAGCCTAACCTACATGTCTTTGGACTGTGGGAGGAAACCGGAGTACCCGGAGAAAACCCACCAAGCACGGGGAGAACATGCAAACTCCATGCACACAGAGACGGGGCCGGGGATCGAACCCAGACCCTGGCGGTGCAAGGCGACAGTGCTAACCACTACACCACCGTGCTGCCCAGCCAAAAACAATTAATCACTAATTTATTAATGAATTAATAAAATGGCCAGAGTCAGTCTCCTTGCTGTTTGAGTGCTGATGAAATCAAAATCCGAGCCCAAACCTAATTTCAATTAAATTAACAAATAGTATAAGTAAATCATATTGGTTTTACCAATAAGTAAACAATAGCCCATGTTTAGAAGATGTTTAGAAATTCTTTCCGAGACGAGGCTGGGACGGTGTTATGCGCAGAGCACCGGGAGATTTCCTGAAGCTTAAATATTGGAAATCGTTTCGGCATTTTTTTTCTAAATAGACACCATCTTTAATAACCATTGGAGGTTTTGAGCTGTACACACATGCATTCTCGCTCAAAACTACACTTGTGACACAATAACAATAATATTTCAAACATTTTGCAAGCTGCCATTTGGAGACATAAAGAGAATAAAGAATAAACTAGTGGTTGGGTCAAAATAACCAGGATTTTTACACAGCATAAACAACCCAACTATTTGTTTAAAGAAACAACCACAGCATTTTTTAGAGAATCTTTTGTGTTATTGTAATGTTTTATTCTGAAAGTCTATTTTTCCAGTTATTTCTATATTTGATTTTGAAGTTTGATATCTTTGAATGTATTTTTTTTTAAATATACAATAAACAGATACAAACGGATATAGGCTATATAACAGTTCATTCAAAATAAAATTCAAATAAAATTGTCAGCTAGTGAACTTGATCGTCTGTCTAAAGAACCTTAAAACAATGTTTTTTTTTGTTGTACTCATTATTATTATTTTTATTCATTATTTTTTATTTTATTTTATTATTATTAGTTTTCTCATTTACTGTACAGTAAATATCAATAGCTCTAGTTCAGATTTTTCATGTTTATTGTATAAAGTACTCAGATGTGGAAATTACCATCACTGTAGTATTTCTTCGATACAACGACTTTTTTATGACTTAGTTATATTGTTAAAATTTTGGTGAGTAAACTTTGCGCCACCTGGCAGTCATTTCACGAATGACTTTGAAATGCAACCGATTTATTTTGGCTGCTGTCATTTTGCTGCAGCGGTAAGCACAGCAGTAATAGGCATTCTGGTTGACTACCTACTGTATCAGTGATCCTGACCACTTATGATGCCCTTTGACAGCAATCGCACGAATAGTTTAAGTTCTGAAATTGTCAGGAACATTTTTGAACCCAAGTCTCATTTACATTTACATTTAGGCATTTGGCAGATGTTCTTATCCAGAGCAACTTACAAAAAGTGCTTTGAAGTTTCTGTCACTGGATAGATACTTACACTGGGTTACTAGATGACTAACTAAGTGCCATCAGTCAAACACAGTTGGGAAGAGTTTTTTTTTTTTTTCAGTGTTTGCTGTCAAACATTTGTTTGTCCCTGATGACCAAGCCAGAGCGGCAAGGAAACACAACATGAGGAAGGAAGTTTGAGATTAATTCAATTCAATTCAATTTTATTTGTATAGCAAATTTTTAGTATTTGTCATCGTCGCAAAGCAAATTTACACAATCAAAAAAATTATTTAAGTTTTTATGAAATGTGAATGTGTATGAATAAAAAATGGTCAGATAGTCCCTGATGAGCAAGCCGAGGGTGACAGTGGCAAGGAAGAAACATTGAGAGGAACCGGATTCAACAGGGAACCCATCCTCATCTGGGTGATAACGGATAGCAGGAATTGATCTGCACTCATACTGTGTGTTAGGAGGCTGGAAGTTCAGTATAACAGTTGTTAACAGATGTTAATTGATGTTAATATGGAGTCCAGGTAGTTATTGGAGGCTCAGGTAGTCTCCATCCTCATTTAGGTGATATCAGATAACAAGACCATAAATAGAGCTCTTTTATGTGTTCTGAGGATGGGCTCCCTTTTGAGTCTGGTTCCTCTCAAACTTCATTCCTCATGTTGTACTTCCTTGCCGCTCTGGCTTGGTCAAAGCCAGAAGCTGTGAAGCTGTTTTGTGACAGCAGACATTGTGAAAACCAAACAATATTTTAATTAATTTAATTTAACAGATATACAACTTCAGTTACAGATGCACTGCTTCAGCTCCAGACACACAAGTCACAACACTGATTAGAAAAAAACATGTTGGTAAGAACACATTTTATTGCTGACATAATAGTAGAATGGCTGCTGCATCTGAGAAACTTGTCCTTTTGTTTGCAGTACTGTCTCAAATTAGGCCGTGTTCGAAATGTGTTCACACATTAGAAGAACACTGGGACAAAATCACACCTCCAACTGTCTGTTTGTCTGACTGTCTGTCTATGTTTCTCTGCCTGTCTACATCTGTCTCTCTGTCTGTCTGTTTGTCTGTCTGTCTACTGTATATGTATCTGTCAGCTTGTTTGTCTCTCTGACTGTCTGTCTTTCTGTCATTTCCCATCAACATCTATCTGTCTGTCTCTCTGTCTGCCTGTCTTTATCTGTCTATAGCTGTCTGGCTGCCTGTTTGTCTGTCTATGTCTGTCACAATTAAAATCTGTCTGTCTGTCATCATCTGTCTGTCCATCTGTCTGCGTGTTTCTCTGTCTATACTTGCATGCCTGACTGTCTATCTGGAGACATGTGGTGGATTTTTAAAACAGCTCCTATTCAATGCACTCTGACAAAAGGACTTAAGGTCTTTTTATTGGTTCTACTTGGAACCTATTTTAAAATGGTTCTAGAATTGAGGGAACAATTTTAAAACACTTTCATTGTCGTCATATTGTAATAAACCTTTTGATCCTTGTTTGCCCTGTTTTTAGTTTTTGAAGGAGTGGATCTTTTTAAGAAACATTGGACAGGACTTTAGGGGAACTTCAGTCGGTGAAGGTGCAAATTGTTCCTTTTATTTAGCCATGATGGTTCTTTGGCCAGAGAACACACTGCTTCTGTCTGTAACTTTTATTATGTAGATTCACTAATTAGACACACACACACACACACACACACACACACACACACACACACACACACACACCAATAACCCAAATGTACAAAAAAATAAAAAATAAAGGAAGTGAGAAGAGATTGGATTCAAGACAAACTACAAACTATTGTGTGTGTGTGTGTGTGTGTGTGTGTGTGTGTGTGTGTGTGTGGAACTGGGCATATAATGCCAATGATAATGAATGCTAAGCCCACAGATTGATGCCATGTGGTTCCTTGCTGGCAGTATGTGTGTGTGCATGAGTGTGCATTATATGCCCGTGTGTGTGTGTGTGTGTGTGTGTGTGTGTGTGTGTGTGTGTGTGTGTGTGTGTGTGTGTGTCTGTGTGTTTATATGTGTGTGTCTGTGGGTGGGCGTGTTTATGTGAGATGCCCAGCAACCTGCCAGAAAAAGCGGAACAGCTGACATTTTATTAGATATGGATGAGTGTATGAGAAAGACAGAGAGAGAGACTGACAGTCAGACTGACATAGATAGAGAGATATACACAGTGGTTATCATTTCCAGTGGTGCACACGTAAGCCACTCTTTGTACAGATTGTACAGATTAAAACATGGACCATTATACACCTGCAGAAAGATGAATATTCATGGGATGGAGTGTGTGAAGGAACGATCGATAAATCATGTACTATGCTCATAATTTATTATAATTTACACAAGATTTGTGTATTTTATAATAAGTGAAATATGACTTTTCTGGATTTATTTGTGTAATTCCTAGTTTAACAAATATATAAAAAAATAACTTACTGAGTAAATGCTAATTTGTGAATTTAACACTGCAGTCAGAAAGTGCCATTAGGAATGGAGACCATGTGTAAATTAATATCCCTGAAGAGCAGGTATCTATATATAAGGTATATATTTATACATTTACTATGCCCATCTGTGTGTGTGTGTGTGTGTGTGTGTGTGTGTGTGTGTGTGTGTGAGAGATGTTCCCAAACTGACTGCGAGATACAGTCCCTCTTCAGCAGTGCTGTGGTTCAGATAGTGCCAAGAAAACATCATCTGCCTCATTTGGCCACCTATACTGGACATTCCTCCAATCTTGTTAGTCTGTTCATGAGAACCAAAAACAGGATTGAAGACCAGATGCACCCTCGATAGAGTTCGACACTGGCTGTAAACACTTTTCAGCTCAATGCCAAGAATGACTATGTGACTCTTAAATATCAAGACACAAAAAACATAGGCTTTCAAATCTTCAGATCACACACAGCTGAGAAGTTTTTGTTCATTATTTAACTGCCTGAGACCTGTTCACACTCCCTATTTGAGGACAATGAGTTTGATTTCCCTATATAACCATGATAATCATGCCATCTCTCAGAGGAGTGTTATCCACAACATTCCTCATTACCGTCAACTACTATGGCTGAATCTCATGCACGCCTACATCCTTAACACTAGGAACACCCCACCCCACTAGCAGATGCGGTTGAGGGCCTTGCTCAAGGGCCCAACAAAGGCAACCTGGTGGAACTGGGGATCGAACCGACGACTTTCCGATCAGTAACTCAGTGCCTTAGTCCTCTGAGCCACCACTGCCATACCACATACATACAACCATATCACACTCAGAGTCACTTAAATCATCTTTCTTCCCCATTCTGACGCTCGGTTTGAACTTCAGCAGATCGTTTTGACTTGGTCTACATGCCTAAATGCAGTGGGCTGCTGCTGCTGATTGCCTGATTAGATATGTGTATTAATGGGCAGTTGAACAGGTGTACCTAATAAAGTGGCCAATACCAAACTAATGCTGTAGTTGCACATTAATGTTGTGTTATGAAAGACTTGCACTTTATGAACAGGGAATGTTAGAAGATTTATAAATCTCAATCAGGCATAAGGGTAAGTCACTGAGACAACAATAAAAACAGCATTAGAGGGAAATGATACTGTCTATTTCACAGAGAGTGAATTCTACACATTAGCACAACAGTCTGGTATGTGTGTATGTGTGTGCGCGCATGTGTGTCTTGAGGGAAAATTAAGTAGAGTAAAAAGCCTTTGGACTTGTATAAGGTGAGAGTTAAAGCAGTAATGTGTGAAAATAAACATCAGGTTTTGTTTTTGTTGTGGGCATTTGGGATTTCTAAAGGCAACCAAGCCGAAATATTGAACATTTCCCATTTTACACACACACACACACACACACACACACACACACACACACACACACACACACACACACACACACACACACACAAGTGCAATTGCTGAAAATCTATTTTTCTGGTGGTGTGTGTCCATCTCATTCTCTGCTGTTTATGTTTAATAACTTTTTTTTATGTGTAAACTTTTTTTTCTTTACCTTTTTTTAAAACCCCTACAACACACTGTAGTGCTCTCAGACAATCAGATCAGACTGCACTCTAGCAAGAAGAAATATGATTGAAGATTCTAGGTGAGCTTAGATTGAAGAAGCTACTGTACTTGGTTGAGTAGTCCAGTTCACATGACACTCCTAAAGAAGAAATATCTTTAAATTCCAGAGCAACACAGCAAGACAAAGTTGAAACATTCAAAAAAATAACTTCTTTACTACCTTAACTGACTTAATAAAGAAAACTGAATGAAATGCGTGGAGTCGTGATAAATTAATCTGAATGATTTTGGAACACACAATCTGTGTACCAGCATGACCAGCATCACACGCTGTCCTGTCCCAGGTTGGGGATGGACTGAACAAACACACACTCTTCACAAGCACCTTCACTAAACACTGAAATAATCAATTCCTCCATTTTTGTTTTTGTTGTGTACAGTAACACCTCTGAAACAGGATGTTTCCTGTTCTTTTTTTTTTCTAATCATGCTTGCATGTTGTGCCCCATGATTCTGTTGCCATGACAACTTTATCAAATAAACACGCTGATCAAATTCACATAGAGGGTAGATGTGATTTGTGTCTGTGCCTTGTAGCTCATTAAGCGACAGTAATTAATCGTTCAGGGACAGAACAAGAAAAAAACAAGAGTTAGAAACGTGACACTGCACTTGACTGAGGTTCTCACAATCTGTGCTTCGACTACAATAAACTTCACGGCAGTGAGTTATTTAATCAGCAGTGTTACAGACTGTATGTTCCCCTGGAGGGTGAGACTGTAGAGAGTGAGACAGGGAGAGCAAGACAGCAGAGATAGAAGCAAATATATATTAATACATAGTAATACAGTATGGAGCAATAAAGTTCTGGTCCATCTGGGTTACACCACTCTGGACCTCCTCGGTTTGGTTAGTCTGGAACCTCCAAAATATTTAAATGTCTCATGAACAAGATATTTGACTCTCACAATGCATTGGACATTAGATATTTAGAATAACATCATTTACAGTGGAAGAATACCTGAGAGCTATCCTAAGGTCTGTGAGATGAGACTAACAGCAAAGTGAAGCAAAGTGAATGTCTCACAGTTATGAAAAACAATTTTTTCAGTGGAACTGTTTATTAACAGCTTTTCTCTTTGGTAAAGGTACGTCATGGAGGGGTTATTCGCAGAAACAGCAAGGACTATACAAGGACGAGATGGAGTAAGACAGGAGACAGTAGGGTGCGAGACCTAGGGATGGTTGAGGGTTATCATCCTGCTGATGTTTGCTGTTCATCAGGATAATCTCATTACCCACAATGCACTGGGGAATGCCAGCCAGTGAATAGAATTTACTCCAGCAAATTAACAGAAACAAACAAAGCAAACATGTGTTTCTCTGCTGATAACACACACACACACACACACACACACACACACACACACAGCATTTATTTCTTTATTTACATTTGCAAAGATATACAGACCAGGCAGCACTACATCAAACAAATATCCAACTAAATATAAAGAGACAACATGGCAAGGGTACGCCAGACTGACAGCGTGCAGGCCGAAGCTGCATCCTAACCCTCATATTAATCATCAAAACGTTTCATCATCTCTTTACACAAATTAATTTACAGACATCACATTTACCTCATAGCAAAACCTTTTGACTAATGTGTTTTCATATTTATTCAATAAGTTAAATTTGAATATTTTTTTCATTTGGTTAGCGTGGTGCATGTTTCTAAACTCGCCGGTAAAGCTGTTCAATAAATTCACCCTGAAGTACAATGATTTTATATTCATCTAGTTTTTATCTTTTGGTTTTGTTTTGAAAGATAACCAACCCTCTCAAATCATATTGACATTCTTTTATTTTAAACAGCCCTTGGATACTTTATGGCAACTTTTCACATTTATTTATTTATTCATTTATTTATTTATTTAACCTTAAACACAATTCGTATCACTTTACAGTCTATTAAATCTCTGAATTTCAAAGTCTTAACAGTAGTACAGTGGTTCAGAGCCCTGGTCCTAGAGGACTCCCTGTCCTACACATGTCAGGGAGATTTTCAGCTGCCAGCTTTCCTGATTTAACTAATCAGCTAATTAACAGCCTTTCAGAACTGAAAGTGTGTGTGATGGAGTGGGAAAAAACTCTCTAAGGTGGGGACAGGGTCCTCCAGGAGCAAGGCTCAGGACCAGTGATGTAGTAAAACAAGTAATGGGTTTGTTGGAACTCGTCTTATTTACAGTGTGTATAGCTTTTTGTGGAATATAAAACTGTTATGTTTATTATTTTGCATGTAGTTCCCGTTACATCTACGTAGTAATTTATGTACGGAACAACAGGTGGGCAATGTATTGTACACACTGCTTAGAGGCCAGCAATAGATTTCAACAGTTTTATTTTAATACAATGTATTTGTGGATTTCAACATGATTTATTAAATATTACTCTCAGTAATGTTTATTTCAAACAATCTATTGATTTCAACAACTCTTATTTAAAGTTTACTTTATACATTTGGGGCACAATCTACAAATATAATAATAGTTTTACTTGCGTTAAATAATATAAGCATAAACCCCAGCGGCTCTGACCCCACGGGGCTACCAGGACGTTAGTAGTGGAACCTTTGGGTTCTGTGGGTTGTGGGGCAAAGCCCTCCTGGATCAGATTTGTTTTGTCTCAATCTGGGTAGTTTGGAGGCTGGGTTGGGGGTCTTAGGCTCTTTGCCTGCTGGGTTCCTTGCACAGTATGTTGTGGTGCACTGGGTGTTTTGATGCCTTTCTAGCATAGCCAACATTGACTTTTTTGGCGGTTTGTACTGCATTGGTGTTGCTGTGGGATTTAACTGAACAGACTGGCCTTTGGTCTCTGCGGGCATAGGTGAACCTCGAGTGCCCCTGATCACTAGTTTACTGGGGTATAACTAATAGTCAGTGTTATTTAATTTTAATGTGTGGAATCAAATAGAAAAATTTCAGTTTTGTTTTGAATAAAACCTGAAGGTTACACAAGGTCAAACCTGTCTCAGCACATCTGTGTGGGTGTGTTTATTTATACACCTCACCAAGCTAAGGACTCCCTCTTTTTAAATGTGTGTGTGTGCGTGTGCATGTGTGTGTGTATGTGTGTGCATGCATGAATTATCTTATTTAACATAGAGGTTTAATTTAATGAACCGTATTGCTGGAGTGTGTCCTTCCTAATGAGCACCTTATCAGCACAAACTCTGATTTTCTGCTGTGCACATGCACAAACACACACACACACAGCATGAATTTTATTCCAACAATATTGTTAATTAATTCCTGTCCTTCACATTTGCACATTTTCTCATATTTCTCATTTCATACTTCTCTTTGTCTTTTACTTTTTTCCCCCAAATTCATTGCTTCTTTTTCAGTTCTCACTCTATTACTATCTTCATCACCTCTCTCTCTCTCTCTCTCTCTCTCTCTCTCATTGTTTATCTCTTCATTTTCAGCTCCATTTTGAATAAAACCCTCATCAGTGTAATAGCTTTTTTTTAGCACAGAAATTGCACAGTGCATTTAGCACTGACTAATTATTTAACAATTGGACAGCTGTACAGACGCAGTGACAGACAGAAAGACAGTGAGACAGAGAGATTTAATGATACATTCAATCAACAATGAAGTTCTTCTTTGTCTTTCAGCTGTTCCCTTTCAGGGGTCGCCAAGGCGAATCATCTTCCTCCATCTAACCCTATCCTCTGCATCTTCTTCTCTCACACCAACTAACTTCATGTCCTCTCTCATTGCATCCATAAATCTCCTCTTTGGTTTTCATCTAGACCTCCTGCCTGGCAGCTCCAACCTCAGCATCCTTCTACCAATATGCTCACAATCCCACCTCTGAAAATATCCCAACCACCTCAATCTGGCCTTGCTTACTTTATCTTCAAAACATCTAATATGGGTTGTCCCTCTGATGGATTAATTCTTGATCCTTTCCATCCTTGTTACAACCAAAGAGAACCTCAACATCTTCACTTCTGCTCCTGTCTTTTCTTCAGTGCCACTGTCTCTAAGCCATAGAGCATTGTCTCACCACTGTCTTGTATGACTGGTATTTCCTTTGACTGGTCTTTCCTTTCATTCTCGCTGATACTCTTTTATCACATAACACACCTGAAATTTTCTTCACCCGTTCCAATCTGCCTGTACACGCCTCTTTACCTCCTTCCTACACTCTCCGTTGTTCTGGACCGTTGACCCTAAGTACTTAAAGTCCTGGACCTTCTTTACCTCTGCTCCCTGTAGCCTCACCATTCCACTTGGGTCCCTCTCATTCACACACTATTCTGTCTTGCTATGGTTAACCTTCACTCCTCTGCTTTCCAGAGCGTATCTCCACCACTCTAGATTTTTCTCCACCTGTTACCTGTTCTTAACCTAGCTTCCACTACTCTTTCCCAAATTGTCATTGTATGGCTCATCAGCTTTATTCCTCTGTAGTTGCCACTGATCTGCACATCTCCCAAAAAAAATCAGCACAGTTCTTAAAAATCAGCACCAGTACACTTCTCCTCCATTCCTCTGGGACTCTCTCACTCTCCATGATCTTGTCAGAAACTGCTACTTCTCCTTAGCACTTCCATACCTCCACAGGTATGTCATCAGGACCAACTGCTTTTCCACTCTTCATCATCTTCAAAGCCCTCATCACCTCACTCTCACTGACTTTTCCTGCTCCACAACTGTCACCACTTCTACTCTTCATTTTTCCCCCTCATTCATCAACTCTTCAAAGTACTCCTTCCATCTTCCCATCACCATCCTGGCCCCTTTCACTACATTTCCATCCCTATCTTTGATCACTCTAACTGGCTGCACATCCTTCCCATCTCTTTCTCCTTGCCTCGTCATCCTGTACAGATCCACCTCTCCCTCCTTACTGTCCAATCTAGCATAGGATCATGTGCTCTTTGTTGGGCCTTTGCCACCACTACCTTCACCTTACACTGCATCTTCCTGTACTCCTGTCTACTCTGTTCAGTCCTCCCAGTGTCCCACTTCTTCTTAGTTAACCTCTTTCTCTGAATAAACCTCTGGACTTCCCTCATCCCACCATCAAGTCTCCTTGTTCACTTTTACTTTTCCTGATACACCAAGAACTCTCCTGCCTGTCTCCCTGATCACCGTAGCTGTAGTTGTCCGGTGAACCAGAAGCACCTCCTGACCACCAAAAGCTACACAACATTCCTTCTTTTTCAACTTCCACCACTTTTTCCTCTGCCCTGACTTGGTCCTCTTTACCTTCCTCACCATCACCATCCTCTGTTGTCTGGCTGCACTCTCTTCTACCAATACTTTGAACCCACTGATCTCTTTCAGATTACAATGTTGCCCAAGATGTAGTTCACCTAAATGCGTCTGCCCCTGCTCTTATATGTCACCCTATGTTCCAGCCTCTTCTGGAAGAAAGTATTCACTACTGCCATTTCCATCCTCTTTGCAAAGTCCAACATCCGTCCTGTTCCTGTCCTGAAGACCAAACTTGCCCATCACATTCTCATCACCTCTGGACTCTTCCCCAACATGTCCATTAAAATCCGCACCAATCACCACTCTCTCACCTCTGGGGATGAATTGCGTTACTTCATCTAACTCACTCCAGAATTTTCCCCTCTTTTAACTCACATCTTACCTGTGGGGCATAACCACTAACAACATTGCACATCACACCTTTAATTTACAGCTTCAAACTCATCAACCTGATTGATACTCTTTTTACCCCCAGAACATTCCTTAAAAACTCCTCTTTCAGGATAACTTGCACTCAATTTCTTTTCC
This sequence comes from Clarias macrocephalus, assembly GCA_011419295.1. Lineage (NCBI taxonomy): Eukaryota > Metazoa > Chordata > Actinopteri > Siluriformes > Clariidae > Clarias > Clarias macrocephalus. The sequence continues at coordinate 39,254 of JAAGKR010005395.1, read as the reverse complement.
TATCCACACCATGGTAAAACAACTTACATTTACATTTAGGCATTTAGCAGATGCTCTTATCCAGAGTGACTTACAAAAAGTGCTTCGAAGTTACCATTATTGGATAGATCATTTTTTTTGGGGGGGGGGGGGGGGGGGTAAAC
>JAAGKR010005395.1:0-39091 GCA_011419295.1 Clarias macrocephalus | reverse complement strand
CCCCCCCCCAGTATACAAATACAGATCTGGCCATTAAGAACGCACGTTTCAAGAAAAGGGATCTCGCGTGCTTCCGCAGCAGCTCACGGGAAGCTGTGAAAATGCCGTTCATTACCTGTAGGGGGCAGTCATGTTTCAATCGGAAGTATTGTGTGTCTACTGAAGCCAAACATGTGTTCTCTCTCTTAGGCGCCCATTGACAGCAAGCGAAAGAGTTGTCATAAACGTGTCGAGCTCAAACTTTAAATACTGATATGTATTTATTCTTCATTTTCTTCTTTCCTGCAATACTCTCATCTCCTACTTATTTGACTGCACTTTCTCCATTCAGTATTATTATCAATTATAGTAGTAGTGAAAACTACTGCTGATTAACTATCTCTGCAGTGGTTAAAACAGTAACCAGTAACAGTTAAAATAACCCAGCACTTTAACATTTAACCCAGCAGTTTTTAGAGTGTAACATAAAAAATAATTCCATTTGTAAAATAGCAGAGGTGAAATCACAGGTTGTGTATAGTGATTAAAAACAATACAACAAAGCTTATGGTAAATAAATTCTCTGACTCTTCCACTGCAGGTATTAAAAAACAGTAACAATGTCAATTTTAGAATCTGTAGAAGCTCAGTGGTCCGGACAAAACCTCTCGCGGGGAGCCTTTACCTGAATTCACCATTTTCACGGGGGTGGGCATCTCGGTTTATTCATACAGATGTACAGGACCTATTTACAGTATATGGAATTTTACCGGGTGTCACTGAACGATTTACCCTGACAAAGATCAACATAAGAATAGTGCCAGCTGGCACACCTTAGAAAATAATTCGGCAGTCTATTTTTTCTAAACTTGTGCTACTGCTGTTTGCTTACAATATTTGTTAATTTTATTTTATTTTTTTAAATGAGGCTTGGGCTTCGAGATGTTGAGTATACTGTACGTAGTCTAATCAGCGCTCTACCGCCCGTTCGAGTGTAATTCATAAATTATGTTTATAATAATGAAATGAGATCATGCTTTAAAATTAATCTACAATTCATTTCAAACCCGCGGTTCGCAGTTTTACTTTACAAAAGGCAGCGTTTTGATCAAAAGGTGATAAATGCATGCGATTTATCAATAAAAATGGAGATATACTGCATTGATGGATGGATGTTGTTGATGAATAATGATTATTATTATAATAATGATAATTAAATAAATAGCTGTCCATCTTTTTAGTGTTTATCTTTTCGGTTTATTATACACCTCTGCACCACTTACTATAATAAATAGTTTTAAATGTTAGTAAAGGTACCACAGCAAGAGAAAAAAACTGTATATCTAATATGTGGTGTTTATGCTGTAATTTGGTCATGTTCACCCGTGGGGTAAACATATGTGGTATTTAATAGCATTCGCTAGTTATCAAGTTGATATACAGGTCAATCTGTATCAAACAGAATCTCTCTAAGTAAGTAAGCATAAAAATAAATAATGAATAATCATAGTCTCACCCCATGGGTGAACATGACCAAAATACTGCATGAACACTGGAACACGAGGATTTAAGAATTTAATTAAACACAAATATACTTGTGTTAATATGTTGGATTTCAATTTAATAGCTATATATATATATGTGTGTGTGTGTGTGTGTGTGTGTGTGTGTGTGTGTGTGTGTGTGAAATGTATTTATATATGTGGCATTTAAAATTTAAAAAATAATTAAAATCCAACATTTTAATGGTTTGTGATCGGTGCCTGGGCGTCAACTCGCACATTCTGTAATATTCCATTGTCATTCATATTGCCGCTGTTTTAGAGCCTTTTACTAAAGCATTCGCTAGTTATCAAGTTGATATACAGGTCAATCTGCATTTGAAACTATTCAGTAAATTCGTGAATTACACTCAAAGTATCAACTCCAACTATGAAGTCTGATTTAATTTGCTGGGGAAATGTGGGCAGAGACGTCCGGACTGTCTTGTTAATTCATCTAAAAAACCCCTACAGTATTTGCCAACAGCGACCCAGTTGGATAAATTCACACCTATCATGAATGAAAGGTGAGAAGCGATTCAGCAGAATCTTCTGACACCGTGTTTGCTCTGAAGGACTATATTCGACAAGAATATAGAGAATAAGAATCGTATTTCTAATAAGATAATTAATTAAATAATAAATTACATCAAATAAGGACTTTATCTAAAGCCAGACCAAGTTTTTTATTTACAACTGAAGTAGTTAAATATGCTTATATTGTAGATACGTAGGTTATATTTTAAAAGTACAACTGCAAGTAAATTACAAACTGCATGTAATGTAAAATATGAATAAAACAGTATTACACACACACACACACACACACACACACACACACACACATATAGTATATATAGTAGTATATACAATGAAAAACATGATCAAATGTAAAGCAAATGCAATTATTAATTTATTGTGTATATTTAACTTCATTTTTCATTTAAGTTACATGAAAAAATAACATGCCTACCAACCCATTATTATTTTCTGTTCAAATTTATAGACGCACACACGTGTGCAAAAAGACGAAGTACAACAAGGAACACGAAAATGTATAATCTTTAATAAAGGTAGCCTAAAACAATATTGTCTCCAATGCTGAGTTACTGTAATCCCTCTTCTCACCTTTCATTCGTGATAGGTGTGAACTTATCAAACCGGTTTCACTGATGGGGGAATTTGCAGAATTGAGGGGTTTAAAAAGAATTAACAAGACCGAGCAGACGTCTCTGCCTAAAATGTATTTCGCCAGCAAAACATAAACATAAATAGAAACAAATAAAATGTTTAATGGTATCAATTAAATCAGACTTCATAGTTGGATTTGATACTTTGAGTGTAATTAATAAATATATTGAATATATCCAGATTTAGTAAAATAATGAACCCTGTTTCCTTCCTCGACCTTTTGTCCGCATCACAATGAACTGAAGCTCAGCACGTCTACTTTTCTTGTTTTAATCTGTAATATTTAAGTGAAATACATTTTACGTATATGCTTAAATATTCCTTTTTATTTATGGACTGGTGTAGTATGTTTGATCTGCATTATTGCAAGAGGCGATGACTTTCTGGGGGAGAATGTCTGCACCTTTTGTAAAGTGAAAGTACGAGCCGCGGGTTCACGCACGCCGATGAACAGCTTTATTTCAGTCATAAATCTACAATCACATTCCAGCTATTATTTCCAGCCGTGGTCAAATAATGGATGAAATAATTATTCAATGCTGGACACAAACAGCAAAAAAGCCAGATGATTATTTTTATAAAAAGCCCGAAGCACTTCATGTTTATATTAGTTCCTTCATGTCTTCTGATGGTGCACGACACATTTTTATGTTTTAACGAAGACATGTTGACATATTCACTAATCAGGACATTCGCATAATTACTGTATATGTGCGCGCGTCTCATAGGTGTGTGTGCGCGGAGAGTTTGTGTATATGTGCGCGCGCATTTCATATGTAGTTGTGTGAGCAGTTAGTAGTATATGACTGTGACTGTTTCATATATGTGTATGCAAGTGTTTCACGTGTGTGTGCATGAGTGAAGTTTGATTTAAGCCCTATACGGCGCCTCATAATTTAGGACATCTCTTCTCATCACTATGAACATATTATGAAGCACACATACGCACATTCATCACAAAATATTATTATTGTAAAACAAAATAAAATTCATGTTTGCTTCAGCATTGGACACAATATTGTTTTAGGCTAACGAATTATACACAATTCCTTTTTGTGCTTGGTCTGGCTTTTAGATAAAGTCCTTCCATGCGCCATCTGGCGGATATTCAGTGAAGCACAATACATTTATTTAAATTCCCGAATGTTGCTTGAGGGATCTCGGGGCATGTCGCGCGCTAATTTGCGGGATCTCGTGGGAAAAAGCGCGCATTCTTAATGGCCAAATCTGTATACAAAAGTATAAAACGTATACAATTCCTACCCATCACAAAGACGCTCCCACATTAAGCTACTATTACCACTCAGTCGGGAGGGCCGAAGAATATCATGTGATTCCTCCACATGGCGCTAGCTGACTGCATCTTTTCTAACTGCTCATTCATGCGCTATCCACTCCTTCTGCCTGTGTGAGTTCACAGACACCCCTGATTGGCTGTAGAGCTGTGATTAATGTGGGAGCACTAAGTACCTCTCATCTCTCCCCTCTGAGAGCTCTCTCTAGACCTCAGGTTGTGAGAAGTTAGAGCATAAACTTGCAATCTCCGGATGATTTGTCAAGTACTTTCCAACTAGGTACTTAAACTGGGTTACCAGGTTACTAACTAAGTGGCATCAGTCAAACACAGCTGGGATGATTTTTTTCTTTTTTTTTTTGGTGGTGGTGGTGGTGGGTGGGGGTATTAGTCCAAACTTTGAAGAACCATGTCTTGAGTCACTGTTTAAAGATTGTCAAAGACTCTGCTGACATCTAGAGGAAGTTAATTCCACCAACTGTGAACCAGAACAGAAAACTGTCTAGATGCACGTCTTCCTCGATCCCTGAGAGATGGTGGAATGAGGCGAGCAGTGCTGGAGGATCTGCGGTAATGTGGTGCAGTGCATGGTGTGATTACAGCAGAGAGGTAAGTGGGTACTGGGCCATTTTTAGCTTTGGAGGTGAGCATTAGGGTTTTGAATTTGATGTGGGATAAGCCAGCGCTGGGAGCGGAGAAGTGGGGTGGTATGGGAAAACTTTGAGAAAAGATTGAAAACAAGATGTTCCGCTGCAATCTGGATCAGCTGTAGAGGATGAAGGGTAGACAGAGGCAGATCTGCCAGGAGTGAGTTGTAGTAGTCCAGTCTTGAAATAACAAAGGACTGAACATGCATTTGAGTAGCCAGTGAAGAAAGAAATGGGTGGATTCTTCTGATGTTGTAAAGAAAAAAATCGACGAGAGCAAGTAAGGTTAGCGATGTGTGGGGGAAATAAGAGATGATTGTCCACAATTACCCCGAGATTGCTGGCAGTGGTTGAAGGAGTGATCTGATTGATGTCCAGGAATATCACAAGGTCTCGACTGGGGGAAGAATCACCGGGGATGAACAGCAGTTCAGTTTTACTCCGATTGAGATTCAGCTAATGAGCTGCCATCCAGGATGAGATATGCAGGTGGAAACTTTAGTGTCTGAAGGAGGAAAGGAGAGAATAAGTTGCGTGTCATCTGCATAACGATGACATAATCCATGTGATGATATGACCTTACCAAGAGACTAGCTGTAGAGAGAGAACAGAAGAGGACCAAGTACTGAGTCCTGTGGGACACCAGTACAGAGTCTGCATGGGGCAGATGTGGACCCCCACCATGTCTACATCTTGACATATATGACATATATTTTAGGTAAGAAGCAAACCTCATATGACATATATTTTAGGTAAAAAGCAAACCATTGTCATGATGTTCCACAGATTCCAAGGCGTGCAAGAAAAGGTAATAGAATCTTGTGGTTCACTGTGTCAAATTCAGCTGACAGGTTCAGGAGGGTGAGGACAGATGATATCTCACCTCATCTCACCTCATATGACATATCTTCTAGGTAAGAAGCAAACCATTGCCTTCAATCTTGAACCCTGAACCCAAAACTTGAACCCAGCTCCTAAGCTTCTAGCCTTGCTACCTTTCCACCTGGTCTCCTGGACACACAGTATATCCAACTTCCTTCTCTGCATCATGTCAACCAACTGTCTTGCCTTCCTTGTCATAGTCCCAATATTCAAAGTCATATGGGACATAGAATTGAGGCAAACAGTGATTTGGTTCACATGGATCTCTTTTTAACTCATCTTTAGCTGACAGAGGAAAGGACGCAGACGTTGGCTGTTCACAGCCTCTCCTTGCTTTTTCAATGCTATTGTGCCTATTAGCTGTTTTTCTGAACTTTTATAGATTTTTTTTTTTACTTTACACAAAGCTTTAACTTATAGCGGCTCTCATTTTCCTGTTTTGACTTTTGACATAATTTTGTCAACTGCTGTAACTATCCAGAACAACACCCGGGTTTCATCACAAAACTTTCTGTACAACATCATACAGGGTGTTGATACTTTAGGACTTGGACATCCATGTGGATACCTCAGCACCCTGAAGGTCAACAGCACCAGTGGTCGGTCATTGTTAACCTGGATCATGACTGATCCGGTATGGAAGTCCTGTTAATGATTTGCATGATTGATTTGTCAAATGTTTTATGTCGGATGCCTTTCCTGCCACAACCCTCTGCATTCATCCAGATATGGGACTGGCACAAGAAGACACTGGCTTGTGCCCCCTGTGGTTGCATTCAATCAACAATGAAGTTATCATTGGTAATTTAGACATGCTGTTGCAATGAAAATTATTCAATTAAATTCAATTTTATTTGTATATCGCTTTTAACAAGATTGTCACTGTTGCAAAGCAGCTTTACACAATCAAAAGAAATTGTGGAAGTTTGTATGAAATGTGAATGTGTATGAATCAAAATGATCAGATTGACCCTGATGAGCAAGCCGAGGGCAATAGCAACAGTGGCAAGGAAAAATTCCCTGAGATGGCAATAGGAAGAAACCTTGAGAGGAACCATACTCAACAGGGAACCCATCCTCATTTGGGTAATAACGGGAAAATAGCAGGGATTTATCTGTAGTCATATGCAATGCTGCGTCTTCACAGTGGTAAGCACTGTGAAGAAGCAGAGAATTCCCTGTGTTTTTATAATTTCCCTTTGGGATTAATAAAGTACTCTTTATTATTAATTTAGTATTAATCAATTTAGTGTTACTCAACTTAAAATATGCACAAGCAATTTGTGCACAAGATACATGAGATTGCATTGCATATACTGTGTGTGGGGGGCTGTTGGTTAAGTGCTCGCCATGTACCAAAGTGAAACTAAAACTGGTAGAAGGAGACTGATGATGTTGTAAACTGAAGTTTATGTATTGTTTTTAATGTTCCTTATGTTCTTCAACAATCTTCATAATATGTTTTTTTGTGTTTGCAACTCAACTCCTTCCCCTTGTTCTAATTTGCTTTGGATAGTATAGCACTTTTGAAAAAAATCACACAGAAATTCACACTGATATAACTAAAACAAGTAGTGCATGTGTGTTTTTAATTTCCTAGTGACTCAATGAGAATATTTTTGTGCATGTTTTTAAATTGTTTAAATTACTTATTGTTTCCTTTGAAATATGTGTTTTTCTAAACAGCAACATTGGAGTTATCTCAAACCAAAACTTGAGGCAAAATCATGAACAGCATTGGATAATCAGCAAACAGGATATTGGTGCCAATGGCTACTTACTTAGAAATCTGGAAAAATGAAACAAACTCAGTAAACCACAATATTAATACCATATCAAGTTCCAATAATGAAATGCTGAGTGTTAATTCACAACTGGGTCAGTGTTTACAGTCTCTTTATAAAGTCTGAGACAGAATCAACAGAAGATGAGCAAGATTAGAACTCAGGTGTCTGTGAACTTATAAATGCAAAGTATATTGTATGCCTGAATATGAGATATACAGATGCTCTCAGATCAGTGTGTGAGAGAGAGCAGCTTTCTATTGTGATTTCGATTTCCTGTCTTCTTTGTCTTCTTTTTATTATTCTTTCAAGAATTTCTAGGATATAGTATATCAGCAGGTTAGGCTGATTTTTTCCCCATACTGTTCTGCTGTAATGGAGTTTCTGTCTTCTGTCAAAGCACTGATAGGGGTCGGGAGTGAAAGGGGCATTAGAGCAATTCTGTCTTCATCAAACCCCCATATTGCCCCCATGCCTCATTCCTGTATTGCGTTAAGTTTATTGCAACATCTGGACACCCATCCTGCTTCACAGTAACTCAACCTGCAAGTGTGTGGTAAATGTGGTAAATTATTTCAAAACATAAACATTCTAAAGCCTTTCTGTGGCCTTGGAGCTTGCTCTGAATGGACCTTCAGTGTGCCTAGAAGAATGGCCCATGGTAAAGTTGTGATGCAAGTGTCCTTTTAGAAGACATGCAGGGCTTGTAAAGTAGAATGGTGCATGCTGAGCATACAGTATATTTGTGGTTGTCAGTGGCATATTTGTCACAATGTTGGATGTCCTTATTGATTTTAAAGGTAGATCAGTTATCTGTGTAACTCTTCCTGCCAATTCAAGCTCCCAAAGGGCAATAAGGATAAAAAGGTAATTAAGGCTCCCATGGATTTAAGGCTAAACTCAAAATAAAGATTTCAGCATATCAGAAAGAACAGCAGGTCAAAGATTAAAGGGGGAAAATACTCTTAGAAATCTCTTTATTAGATGATATATTCTGGGTGACCATGGGAGGAAGAGCTCCTCTATAGTGTTTCTGTAATAAAAGAAGAAAGGCCCTAACAATGGATGTGTACTAATCCCCAGTGAGCAATCCTGAGGCAACAAAGGCAAAAAAGGAAGGAGAAGAAAGAAATCTTGTTAGGAACAATCTTAACATTTGGGTTGAAGTTAGCAATGATAAATGTCTAGTTGTGGCTGGGATCTGTACAGCTGTACAGAACATTTGTCATGCTGCAATCTTGATTGATCAAAAGACCAATCTGGAGCATGTTTAGATCATAAATGGTAGAAGCTGATCATAATTATGATGAGCATGTAAATTTGCGAGTTGTTGTTGCAAGAAGGTTTCAGAAGCTATCTTTTATCATGGGATTTTTTTTTATTTGTCAGCGAGAACTTTTTCAGTGACCTCAGAGCTCAGAGATGGCAGAGCTGGTGGAACAACATGTTAAAAAAAGGCAGTGAAACTGGCATAAAATATAAAAAATAGATAAATAGTTATAGGAGGAAGAGAGAGAGAGAGATAGAGAGAGAGAGAGAGAGAGGTTGGAAAGGGAATATCTATGAAGAGAGGGAGGGTGGAGGGTTCTGATGCATAATAGAGATAGATATATCACATCAGTGATCCTCAGGAGAAATAACACATGAAGTGAGAGAAAACATCTGCCATAATTCAGAAGAAGTGGCTATGTGTGACAGAAGGGGCTTCAAACAAGGATGGAAACACAGCTGTTAAGAGTGGTGTGAGTCAATGGTGAGATTAGGAATCGGAAGGATAAAAGGTTCTTTGGGCTGAAACAGTCAGATCAGAGTTTGCTGATGGTTGGATAGCTCTTCATCTGATGTGCTAACTTTCAGTTAAGTTGGAACGCATTTGCTAAAAGTGAAGTATTTGGTGTTGATGATTAGCCAGAGTGTGAAATCTTTCTCACTACTGGAGAAAAAAAAAAACACCATCTGGTATCACTCAGATGAGGATGGGTTCCCTTTTGAGTCTAGTGTCTGGTTCCTCTCAAGGTTCCTGCTAGCTCGCTGAGTTTTTCCTTTATTCCTGGTGCTCATTAAGGATATACATACAAAATTGATATCCAGTATATATTTCGGTAAAAAGCTGCTTTGTGACAATGTCCATTGATAAAAGTGCCATACAAATGCAATTGGATTTAATTCAACTGAATAGACATGCAAACAAACAAGTTCTTTTTGCATAATCCCAAATACAGGATACTTGACCAGGTTGTATTTCTGTGAGTGTAAATTCTTTATTCTCAGTCTGAGGAGAATAACTTCCCAAAATAGAAAATATCCACCCTTTTTAAAAGAGAAATTTGTGTTGAAGTGAAGATGTACAGAAAACATGTATGTTGTTTCCAGAAGTGTTTGTAGTGTTGCTCTTTGCTATAAATATTTAATGTAAATTGACTGTAAACCTCCAGTAGATTTCAGATGATTTTGCTCTGAGAGTGGAGCTGAATTAGCACTTTAGCTCGAAACCCAGCTGTGACTCAAATCTAATTTCACCTACAGTATGTTATTGGAAATCAATTGTGGCTTTTGACAAAAGGAGTGACAAATGATGAATTATTAAGGATGTTGTGCCATACAGTCTGACAGTTAATACTGATGTGTTAATAAATCACAAAAAAAAAATAATAATAATAAACATGTTTATATGATATCAAAGCTAAGCATCTGAGTGAAAAATAAATTATTGTAGTGTAAATTATATTTGAAATGTTCAAACAGCCATCTATTTAAGGCTGCACCCACATCATCACTCCTACAGCTAAACATCAGGATTATGAACTGACCTAACCCTAACCTTAACTGCCTAATAGCTGAAGATGGCACATTTTAACTTTATAATCTTTGTAATGAGTCTGTACATAATGATGGTCTCTTAGCGTCTCTTGGCTTCACAAGATCTGAACAAAGTCTCCCAAAGATCATCATAATGATGTTTTAAACATGTGTATGGTTTCTCCAGGTTCTTTAAAACATACTGGCGTATAGATTACTCACTATATTACTCACCATTACTCTATAGTGCTTCTCCTGTACAGGGATGAGGGAGGCCTGGAGCCTATCCCAGGGGCTCAGGGCATGAGACAGGGTACGCCCTGGACAGGGTGCCAATCTATCGCACAAGCACACACACTCACACACCATGGGCAATTTGGAAATGCCAATTAGCCTACTCTGCATCTCTTTGGACTGTTGGAGGAAACTGGAGTACCCGGAGGAAACCCTCCAAGAATACATACAGACCCGAGGTGGGACTTGACCATTTTAACCAGGAGGTCTGAGGCCACGGTACTAACCACTACATCTCTATGCTGCCTAGCAAATAAGTTCTAATGCATATTCATACTAAGCATGATAGATTTGTACCATATGCAGGAATGATTGCCCCCCCCCCCCTATCCACACTTGTGCATTTCCACCCTCTGCTACAGCAGGTGGCAGTATACACCTAGTTTGTGAGCCACCATAAAACAGAAAGAGAAGAAGAGAATGAGTAAGTCAGCCTTTGCACTAATCCTAATATTATTGAGACTTTGGAAAAAAGGTCAAGATCTTGCATGCCTACCTATGTATGTATCAGATTTCGGAGGAGGCAAATGTCAATGATGATGTGTCTGCTTCTGTGTTCAGTAACGACTGGCTTCCATATCTGATTCAGTCCAGGCCTGAGAACGATGTACCATGCTTGAGACCACCTTTTCCAGCGGACTGAACCAGACTTTCATGTCACGTGTTCTCAGAAACAATCCTGGGTCCCTAATGTGAAAATACCCTAAATTACCCCTAGAGTGTGTGAATGTGTATGGGTGTGTACGTCATGTCACACAAAGTGGTACCCCTGTCTTCACCCATATAAATTGATCAGAGAGTTATAATGTAACAGGAGAGGCAAACCTGCCCCTTCAAACTGGATTTATCGACACATATAATTAAAAATAACAGAGGGAGTTTGTTCACATTTTTACTTACTTACGTTTTTATTTATTTACCTCCTGTTGTATGTGCTTATCTACTGTTTATTTTGCAGGATTTTCTGGGAGCTGTTTAAAGTGAATTTCAGTCATTGTGCTTTTTGTAATTCATGCTAATATTCAGAGACAGGACACTGATGAATAATGGTTTTCAACTCAGGAGAATTTAATCATGTTTTTTTGGCCGAGGGTGTGGACATGGGACGTCATATCAGCACCTGAATAAATAGTAAGCATGTTCTCTTCTACTTCTTCTTTCTTTTCCCCCTTTTGTCTCAGGGTACTCTTATTTTCCGGGATACCTGATTTGAATAAAGCCTCCAAAAGTTGACATAAATTATTGATTACAATCTAAAATTTAGGAGACATGTGAATGAATCATCACTCCTGGTGATTATCTCTGCTAATTAATTTATCTGAGGCCTGGAGTTTGTTGAGGGATAAGAGACAGATTGCTGTGAAAGAAAAGTTTAATATTCAAACTGCAACACAAGCTTTTTGTTCAAGCTTTAAAGCTAGCAAGCAGAACCTGTTCTAATGATTTTGTTGTTTCACATTCATCTTAAATGAATAAAAATATTTTTTCTCTCATCATTGTACACACCACACTCCACAATGACAACGTAAAAACAGAGTGTTTTAATATTTAACTAAAAATAAACAATTAAAAATTAAATATCCAATTTCCATAAGTAACCTTAACAAGTAGTTGGTTTAAGCTCCTTTGGCAGGAGTGACAGCCTCAAGTCTACTTGTGAATAATGCTACAAGCTTGGCACACCTTTCTTTTGGATGGTTCTTCCATTCCTCTTGGCAGAATCATTCAGGCTCAACTAGCTTGGATGTTCAGTATCAGTGCCCAGCCATTTTCAGGTCTACTGTGGTGTTATGCTTTAGCTTGTTGTCTTATTTTGACTAGTCTCCCAGGCACAGTAACACATGATGCTGCAGCACTGATTATGACTGTAGGGATGGTTTTAACCCTTTGAACCCAATAGACACACATGTGACTTCTCAGTTGAATTTAGCTGTCCTTGTTTATTGCATAACCTGTTGTTTCCATCTATACAACCATCATTCTAATTTGAATTACTCATAAACTCCTAGACATATACACAGTCAACAGAGAGAGAGAGAGAGAGAGAGAGAGAGAGAGAGCACTCGAGTAATTCTATTTTTAAATAAAAACAAATTTCTGTTTTCTCCAACATTGTGCTCATATTCTTACATTATACAGTACCTACTCTACTTATTCTCAGCTTTGTGATATGTGATATATATATACAGCAGCTTTTCTTTTGTTTCCAATAAAGCAAACTTTTCATTGATTATGAAAGTATTTATTTAAAATAATATCCTTTAAAATAATATACTGTATATTATTTTCAATATTAATGTAAAAAACAGATGTTGTCTGATTTCAGGTCTAGCTGCTGTGGAGTGAAAACATTATAAACAAATCAAATAATAAACAAAAAAGTTTAGGCTAATGCTAATGCCAGCACTAACAACATCTACAGCAAATGTTTTGTTTTGTTTTGTCTTTTTCTTATTCTTTAGTTTCTTCTTACATTTATTATTGCTGCTGGTCTCTGAGAGCTACCATTCTGACCACCTGTGTATCCTTTAATAGTTAAGTGTCTAAATACTTTCTTGTCTAATTTTGAATAGTATTCATATTATTCTTTACATTTTTATACATAATCTATTTTTGGTGAACTGTTTTGCCTGAACAGTGTGCTTGAGGCATTTTTATTTTTATTAAACTTATGACATTCCGTTTTCTAATGCATTGAAATGTATACATTTAAAGAGTGGCTATATGGTACACTCTATATGTAATTCTGTCCATAAAGTACCCTCTAGTCACTACATGTCCAAAAGTCTATGCACCTGTCACACCCTTATGTTGGAAGCACATATTAAAAAAAAAAAAGAACTGTATCGTTACAGTTCCCCTTCACTGGAACTAAGAGGAAATAGCCGAACCCTTATCCGGCATGACGATGCCCCTGTGAGATCCACAGAGCTGGCTGCATGAAGAGACAGTGTATTGGAAGAGCTTAAGTGTCCTGCACAGAGCCCTGACTGAACTTAACCCCACTTAAACCACTGAATCAGCTTTGGGACTGGAAAAGAACAGAGATGTAAACAAACATTGCTTTAAGGTCCATTATGGTTGGACCAAACACCAGACGTGACCCATGTGAAAAACATTTTTGTGATATTTGTGATACAGACAAAATTCAAGACAAGAGTCTCCAGTGTGTGCAATGAAGCAACAAAACAAAAAGTCTAAATAATAATCCATGTGTATGTATGTATGTGTGTGTGTGTGTGTGAGAGAGAGAGAGAGAGAGAGAGAGAGAGAGAGACCTCTAGTGGACAGGAGGTGTATTACAGATTATTTGATGTGATATTTAGAGAATACACCTCACGATTCATATCTATTAAATGTCATGCAAAACGGTGTACTGAAAGTAGAACAGCACTGTTGACGCATCCTTTTTTAAGTCGTGATCTTGGGTCAGCTGAAAGGTTACTCTCTCAAGATTGTAACAGAAAAACTATAAGAGTTAAGGAGGCTAGAAAAGAGAATTAATTTATTTATTTATTTTTTGCCTGATTCACAGACCTTTAAACTCAATGCATTTTCTTCTAGGTCAGACATCTCACCGTAAACACAAACTAATCACAGACTAAATCACAGCATCAGTTTAAATTGAAACATTGGTCATTTATATAAAAATGTGTCTTTATAAAGGAACTTCTATGTATTTTGTAGGATTGCGTTAAAATTACAAAAAAAAAAAAAACTTTAAAAACACTGAAAAAAGCTTAAAAGTCCTCAAAACCTATCCAATAGAAACTCATCATACAAGCTCAGCAGCGTGTGTGTGCAGTACACTTCTACGGCCTTAGAGAGAGTGTGAAAGGTTCTGAATGACATGTAGTACTTTCATAAATCAGAAGTGAGAGCGGATGTGGAATTTTCTCACCATTTCCACTAAGAGTATTATACAATGTAGTCGCTTATTCTGGATCAAACGACACGGTCAGAATTATGCAAACTCTGTGGATAGTGAAAGGCTTTGAAGATAATTACACACACACACACACACACACACACACACACACACACACACACACACACTTGCTAACATTTGCTTAATTGGTGCTTGAGACTTTTGTAACTGCTGTGAATAACAGATCATAAAATAGATTTAGGAGATTTTAATCTTTCTGATGACCCGTTGCTTCAGTACTGTATTGCTGGAAGTTTGTAGGGAAATGTGTTGCTGCCTGCATTGTATACAGTAATTAGTATAATATTTATGTTATAATTTAATAAAAATAATTCAGTTTAATGCCTCTGATTTATAATTTGATATTCATACGTATGTACCTTAGCCAGTTAATGTTAAAAGTCATTCATTGAAATTGTTTATTTATTAATTAAATGTTGTTGCAACACACACACACACACACACACACACACACACACACACACACACACACACACACACCTATTAATTTGGATGAGAACTCTTTTGATCCTTTCTGCTGAACAAATAAACACAACGTGATGAGATTAAACTGAATCCACTTCAAACATTCCAGAAGCTTCTTCCTTCTCTCATCTGAACATCAAACAAAATTCCTCAGCAGAATTGATGGATTTATATCCTGAGTGTGCTCCATGTGATCAGTGTGTTAATTACATTAACACACTTATGTGAGAAAAGTAAGTAACGCATTATTCAGGTTTAATCCCAAATTGAGCCCCATTTCATTCTCTGTGGCCAGCATCGAGACCCAGTCACATGTACACAAACCATATGTTTAATAACGTAAAAACACGGACAGTCCAGCCATCCATTATCTATAACCTGTACAGGGTTGTTGGTGTGGGGGCAGACTTTAGAGCATATGGTGGGATACACCCATAGGATCCAATGCAGGGCACAATAACAAACACACACACTTGCACAACTACTTACACAATATGGGCAATGTGGAAACACCAACAAACCCAGATGGGAGGAAGCTGGAGTATGCAAAGGGAAAGCGAGTAGTGAAGCTGCAGTTCCTGTGTAGCTGTATGTCTTAGAACAAGTATTTACATTTTAAAACTAAATCACCTTTACTTTTATGCATTTGTGCTCTAGACAATGGGTATGTTTTCTATTTAGCAAACTTAGCATAAAAGTGTAAAAAGTTCCTAATCCATATGTTTCCCTGCCTTCCTACACTCATTAGTGTATTCAATGTGGCAATGAAGTTAATGACTTTTATAAAGCTATGAATACGGACTTTTTATCAAGAAGCTATTAACAGAGTGATTCATATGCTGCGAGATTAACAAACACCAAGTTAATTTGGGCTTTAAAATGATAAATGTGTGTTAGCAAAGCAGATGTGCACTAATTATCAGAATTTACAGGAAGTCATTGAGCTAAACTGAAGAATGTTTTATGTATGAAGGGTAACAGATTGTGTATTAGTCACTGAGTTAGAATTTGTGTGTATGTGTGCGTGGTTTTGTGTGGGCTGTAAAATGTTCTGTACCAAATTATCTGTTGTTGTAGTTGCTATTCTATGAAGCATTTTAAGTTTTATCATCTGCATTTTGAAATCTCCGGTTCCTTTAAGCTTCTTTGTCTCACTGGAATCCAGTGATGGATAGACCTGAGATAGACTCAGGTGGATGAAGACCTAAGTTGTTATATAGATGTTGGGATAGTGCAACTTTACCATCCTTGGAACATGGCTTTGCCTTAAACTACTGAAAGCTTTAAACTAAGTGTACTGAAAGGATTGCACTGTAAACCCGAAAAAGTTGGCAAAACTCAAAAAATTTGAGGTCATCAGTTACATCAAATTTTTTAAGTAATGATGTTTCCAATTGTAAGTAAACAGAACTATCAGTTTTTGTGTTTGTTGTACTCATTCATATTAATTGTTATTTACTTGCATTACTAAGTAGCCCAACTATTTTTTTTTTGTTAAATTAAATAAATTGTTGTTGGTCTTTCACCTGCTCCTGGCAATAGATTGCCACAGCGGTTTGTCACAAGTCTTTACGCCAGATGTTGTTCTGAACACATTCCTCCCATTATCTGGGTTTGGGACAGGCACTTCATCCAGTGGCTGGGAATCGAACCCGGCCCTTTCACATGGCAGACAAAACACCTACCACTGAGCCACCAGTGCTCTGGTACTTTATGGTGCCCAGATTTGTAAAGATTATGTGAAAACAGACCAACGAACCATGTTGATTAAAACAATTAAATGTGGGCAGTTTACATGTGCATTGATGACGTCAGACACAAAATCACTAGAATGAAAGATTTTAAGTTGGTGCAACGTTAAGGAGACAGTTACTGTGGCTTAAAATATCACATTTGTTCAGCTAACTTAAAAAGTGTCGTTTCTACAAACTCATAAATACCAAAAAGTTCTATATGTTTCAATATGTTTAATTACTTAGGGTTTACAGTGTGTAGGAGGCACAAGTGGTCAAACTTCTGACTTCCTCTTCTGTACAGGAGATGATTATCAGCAGCTCTAAATCTGTTTCCTGGTTCTCAGCACACTGTAGAGTCGACCCTAAAGTAATGGAACATATTGAGTACTATTAACTTAAATAATTACACTTTTCAAGTTAGCTGAACAAGTTTAATATTTTAAGCCACAGTAACTGTCTCCATCAAAGTAACTGACTAAGTTCCACCTATTTAAAATCTTTCAGCCTAGCGATTTTGCATCTGATGTCTCAATTCACACACAAACTGCTCATGTTGAATTGTTTTGATCAAGATTGGTCTGTCTTTGCATGATGCTGTAAGTATAATCTTCACAAATCTGAGGACCTAAAGTTGATGTTTTCATGTATGTCATCTGATTGTCGACAGTTTGGTGCTCTCTAGAGTTATGAATAGAATGTGTTTAGATGCGCACAGGAGAAAAAGCAGGCTCCACTTCTTGCTACCTACTGTTTAGGAGGTTAGAAAGGAAGATTTCTTGTAATTGGAAAAGATCTATCTTTCATTTGAACTGACTACATTAATAGCATACTGTATATAGTTTAGTTTTTGAAATCGGAAGGTTTACAACTCTGGTTTTCGGCGCAAGAACGAGTTTGAATGTAAATTCTGAATTCCTGTTGTCTCGACCTGCACTGAAGCTTGTTGACCTAGAAGATAAGCTTTTAGTTCAGTGTTCAGAGCTGAAGAGTGCATGGTTCGTAAATTCACTTAAGAAGAAATTTAAAACTTAATTCTTTTTATGTGATATGTATTTTTGTAGTTGTTATTTTAACCATGTTATTCATAGCATGAATTATATTTTTGGAATGCTTTATTTCTGTGACGTCACAGCTGAAATTATATTCATGTAATATTAATCAATAATTGATATTACAGTTATAATCTCACAAAAGGTATTATTTGCAGGAAAGCAATGGATTGCCTACTCCAGGTAATAACCCCAATTAAAGGAGTTCCAATATCAGGTTCTTGTTCACGAGTGAGGACACTGAAATGTAAGGTTTGGCCGGAGAATCAGAGCAGTACCTGGCTTCTCCCTTAGACATACTCATTCATCTTAGAGGACAATGGATGGTGACATCACTTATGAAAGGTTAGACAGAAATGGCAGTCTAGTGATGCTCTCCTGGTGGATATGAAGCAGGGGGTAGAGTAAAGCTTGTGTATGTCTTAAAGTGCCTTGTAAAGAAAAGGATATGTGTGTGTGTGTGTGTGTCTGTGTGTTTGCAGCGGTTTTGGGCTGAGCTGAGTGTTAGGAAGAGCATGGGGTTTCATGGGAAGAAACTGTTTCAAGATGCTCCTGTACTCTCAGCCAGATGACAGAAAGGTGAAGGGGGGGAAGAATCTGCAAGGGGTGAGAAGGATGCAGCAGGTTTTGTAAAAGACGAAGGTAGACCAGAGGTCCTGGTTTGCCTGTGTGGTGACGACCTCGAAGTAAATAACTAATGCTGTGTATTCATGTATGTGTGTGTGTGTGTTTGTACTGTAGCAGCCAATGTGTGTCATATACAGTGTGGCTTTAGCTGTAGGCACTAGAATTAGTCTGTTGTTGTTGCTTCATTACCTGTTACCAAGTTCAGGAATGCTGCACAGCTGGTGTGGGGGCCGTACACATTTGGAATGATAGGTTAAATAAACTTTTAAAGTAGAGTTATATGTGTGTAATCTACATACAGATATTTCTAATTTAAATTAAAATTGTATACATTTGATCACACTGTGATATACCGTGAATGGTTTATACAACTGTCCGTGGCCTAAACATAGAAAAATTTCACTACAGGTGAAAATCTTGCACTAGAATATTAAATTCAACTAATTCTAGATTAAAAAATTGAAGCCAGTTATAAAAGTTATAAAATAGAATTAAAATAAAAATATAAGTTACTCAGCAACAGCAGTATGATTTGTGTGTATGTGTATATGTGTGTGTGTTGTGTGTGTGTGTGTGTGTGTGTGTGTGTCAGCAGGAATGTGTTTGCATGTTTTAAAGTGCAAGTTTCTCAGTCTGTTTAGTAAAGTTGCCACAATGAAGATTGTTGTTGTTGTTGTGTGTGTGTTTGTGTGTTTAATTCTTAGACGTCATTCATGTTTTGAGAGTAAAAAGCTATTCAAGGCTTTCTCTGTTCAGCAGTACTGACGAAGCATCAGGCTGCTAAGGTTTGTATCAAACAGGTGAAAACGAAAAATTTTATTTGTATAGCGCTTTTAACAATTGTCATTGCCTCAAAGCAGCTTCACACAATCAAAAGAAATTATGGAAATAATAAAATGATGATAAAAAATGTAACTTCATTGGTATTGATCCTGAAGCTGCAGTTTTTCCAGCAGATATTATCAAACTTGATATCTGACCTGATAGCTGTAATCTATTGACACTTATTGATATGAGAATCAGTCGTCTGGAAATGAGTGTACGGAAATGACGCCAGATGTGGATATGAGCTGTGTGTCCTGTTGTTGTTAAAAAGAGAAGGAATCCTGGGAAAAATTAAGAGATGCGTATATTATTTAACAGGAGACTTTTTTACAGCATCTTTTGTGTGTGTGATTGTGTGTGTGTGTGCGTATGGAGAAACAGACTGTTTGGACTGCAGGAGGAGAGTGTGTGTCCGGTGTGTTCAGGTGAGTTTTGGCTCAAATGCTTCGTTCATTTCCTCTCACACACCTGCAGTCCGGTCACCTGCAGGCATATGTCCTATTACACAGCTGCAGGCACACACATGCACACACACAGCAGATATACCCACACTGAGCAGACACCTTCATACACTCTCACACACACACACACCCACACACACACCTGTACCTGCTGAGCTGTGCACTTTGGGATCTGGCAACTCAGTGAACAGTTCCATCACCTTCTGGCATTCCAGGTAAGAGGTGAAGTGTGTGTGTGTGTGTGTGTGTGTGTGTGTGTGTGTGTGTGTGTGTGTGTGTGTATGGGGGGTTAAAATATTAAAACCATGCAGGTTTTTCTCAATTCACCTCAATCCGTTCAAATTGAATCTAATCTAAAGTGATATAATATATATTGTTCTAGTTTTATATTCTACAGTAGAGATATCTATGCTGTAGATGCTGCCTCATTTCTTTAGCTACAATACCAGCTTTGAATAAATCTAAATGAAGTTGCCAACAAAGAGCTGGCAGTATGGCTGGTCCTTTAGAGACATGACATCTCATAAATCTGTTTAATGCACTTGTCGTGAAAGGAGAAACGGGACGAGGCAGAGACGAGGAGAAGACGTGCTCATGCTGTGGCCTGGCAGCTGCAAGACAGAGAAATATTACAATCTTTTACACCTCTTTATCCTCCACGTCAATATCGCACAATGACGTGATGTCACACTGAGAGACAGAGCAAGAGAAACTGAGAAGGAGGAGGAGACAAAGAGATGGAGGTGAAGAGAAAGACGAGTGAGAGAAGAGAGGAAGTATGTGGGAGAGAGAGAGAGAGAGAGAGAGAGAGAGAGAGAGAGAGAGAGAGTAGGAGGTCATCTCTCACACTGAGCTGCCAGACAAGCTTTAACAGGAGGAAGGGCACAAGAGACAAAGAGAGGGAAAGAGAAAGGAAGATCGAGGCCAAGAATAGATCCAATTAAGATCAGTGATCAGATAATGTGTATGTGTGTTTATGTGTGTGTTCCTTTCTGTAATTAATGCAGCCTGTCTTTAGGGCTGTCACCGTGACAGCAGACAGGCGTGGTGCTGCCTGCTGAGGGATTATGGGAAATTGAGTGTAAGTGTGAGGTCACTGTTGCTATTGGATACCGACAATGGTCTTTGCTTTGGGCAAAAGCAGCAGGACAGATCGAAAATGAAAATCATTCAGCCTGTTTCTCTCATTTTCCATCTCATCCTGCTCTCATTCAGGATGAGAATAAAACAGAACAGCTCTGTTCATCTGTTATTAAATATTCATAAACAATTACACTGATATGTGTGGTGTAAACGATTCATTCTGCTCAGGAATAATCAACATCATCTGCGCTGTGGCTCTAATAATTTGCTCAGCATTCTGACCAGACCTTCACCACAATTCTACATTTACGGTACAGTGTTACAGATTCACAGAGCAGATTTATAGGGTTTCAGTTTTACATTACAGACTTTCAGCTTTACAGACCAACTTTCAAAAATACTGTAGCATACAACAAAATGCAATAAAGCAGCATTGTAAATACTGAGCTTCTTAACCTTATCATTTTGATTCATACACATTGCATACAGACTTACTTCTTTTTATTGTGTAAAGCTGCTTTGCGACAATGTCAATTGTTAAAAGCGCTATATAAATAAAATTGACTTGACTTGACTTGACTTAACCCTCCTATTATCTTTGGGATCATTTTGACCCCATTCAATGTTTAAAGTCTCAAAATTAATCATTGACAATTTTTTTTATTCATATTTAGTGACTTTTCTTAATTTAATGAGGATAACAGGGTAAACATAAAATTAACATGATGATATGTCCTGTACACATGTTGTATGCATCTGTGTTCAATTTAACTTCAGGCAGTTTTAACTGTATAAAACACACACACACATATTTCTTTTTTTAGGTTGTTTTGGATGATATTTTAGTCACTATAGCATGCATTTTTATAATCTTCAAAAAGCTTTAGGGCACTAATCTAACATAACTTTACTTTAGTAGTGCAAGAACTACTGATAATTCACATGACATGAGGGAGAGGCAAACATCATCCATTTCCTACTTTGTTGGGGTGGGAAAATATGGTTCCAGTGAAGATTATTGATAGTTCACCCAACATAGGGGTAAAGCAAGCATATAAAAGAGTATAAAAAAAATAAAAGCTTATAACAGCAGGTTTTTGACCCATTTCTCATGTTGAGGAGGACACTGATTATGAGTCAACATCCTTTGATAAGAACAAGACCCTCTGTGGAGACCCTCTTGTTGTAGTTCAACCACCAGCAAACACACTACCTTTCAAAAATGCCTGGTTGCATTTTGTGGGCATTGTCCTTTCTGACAATACATGCGGAACAAACCGGCCAAATACAGTATCAAAATATGGTGCACAGTCCAGCTATGTTTGGAACATGCAAGTGTACCCTGGTAAGTACCCTGGGGAAGCACCTGAAAACAATGATTGCAGGAGGGTGGTACTTTACATGGCTGAAGGACCATTTGATCTGAGTTCCTGAAGAACAGGAAGGTAGAATCTTCAATGTTTGCCTTCACTAACAGAGCCACTGTTGTCTCCAATTTCCCCAAGAAAGAGAAAATGTCCTGCTGATGGCCACCATGTACAAAGATGCTGTCCTGAGCACCAGAGAAGACCGAAAACCACACATGGTCTTGGACTACAACAAGAGGTTGATTACTTGGACAAAGCAAATACAGCTGCCGGCGCATGACTGCCTGTTGGCTCCTTGTAACTTTCTTCAACATCGATTTGAGGACCGACAAGGCCTGACAGAAAACTGAGTTGAAGGAGGATTTTGTTGGAGCAACTGGTTTACATGTTTGTGAAATTTCAAATCATGATAAGATATCGAAGAAGAATGCATGCACCCTCTGCACATACAGTAAAATGTACAGTAGTACAGACAGTTATGATAACGGTGATGATTAATTATTTTACTGTACAAAAAAAAAAATTCTTCTAATTTTTTAAAATTGTGTTTGTTTTTCCTGGGGTCAAATTTACCCCGAACATAATACATATTATTTTTGATAACAAAAATTGTTTTTCATTCCAAATGTTATAGATAACAAAAATATGTATTTAGAAATAATATTAAGTCATTAAAACACCAAAAAAGATATCTATCTCCAATTTTAGGTCAATCAGTGAGATTTTAAGGCTAATGTTAGTTAAAAGATGTTAGTAAATTTGAAGGTAACAGGAGGCTTAAGTTGTATCTCTCACACTTTGAAATGCTTCGCCATTGCCATTAAAATCTGTGGATTGTGTGTACTTTTTAAAATAGGTTTTAAAGGATATTATTTACAATGTCATTATGCCATTTCTTTATTTACTCATTTATTTACGTCTTCTTTGGTTTTAGACATATTCTATAATTGTTTTCAGTCATATGTGTTTTCTTGATCTGTATTTCTCATAAAGCTGATGAACTGATAACACACACACACACACATGCACAATCACACTGATCTACAACCATCTTAATTTGTTCATACCCACCTACCTGATCTGCTATTTTGCAATATTTGCACAATATTTATCTCACTCTGCTATCTGCACAAAAATATTTTTGACACAATGTAAGTTGTCTACTGTTGTTTATTTCCCCCACTACCTCAACTCACACCTCATCATACACGCTGCTATTTGCACAAAAATATTTTTGACACAATGTCAATTGTTTACTGCTGTTTTTCTCACTACCTCAACACATACCTCATCACTAAAAAAAAAAGGCATTTCAGTACTGAAACGTGTTACATTGTTGTGTTGCGTTGTTGTGTTATTATGTAGCTCTTGTTTGCACAGTTGCACGTGCACTTTGTTGTCTGTTGTCTAGTGTTGTCTCTTCTTGTATAAAAAATTGATAGCTTTAGGTTAACTTAAAAATGTAAAATCTGCGTTGCTAATTTATGTTGTGTCGTTAATTTATGTCGTTTGCATGTATGTAGCACCTCGGTCCTGGAGGAAAGTTGTTTCGTTTCACTGTGTACTGAACTGTATATAGTTGGAATGACCCTCTGACCCTCAATAAAAGCCTACTTGAATACTTGACTTGACTACTAAGCACTTTGTCATTTCATCTTGAGAAAATGCTTTATAAAGACTTATCATGTAGTACAGTGCAGAGTTACAGATTTAATGTTTTACAACTTTGTATGTTTTCCCAATAAAAATAAAATAAATTACATTTCTTTTCCTTTACATTTTACAGATTTACAGAACAGTCAGAGGATGTCACACATATCCATGGACTATTTATCACGGTGATAAATAGTCCATGGATATGTGTGACATCCTCTGACACTAGAGGCCATTAACATTAAATGAACATTAAAATGCTTTTCTCCATTTCCTGTCCTCTGCAAATAAAAATGCACTGAACTTGAAGCTTTGTTGTTTTCTGCTTCATTATTGTCAGCTGTTATTGTGACTAATTCTTGTTCATGATCTTGTACTGCTGGTCTTTTTTCTCATCCTGCATTTTCCTTTGCTCAAGTTTTTTAAGGTTGTCTATATACCTGCTGCTACCTGTCTCTATTTTTCTGAGCTTAGTTCACATACAACCCAGATTTGTTCCCTTGTTTATGGCTAGGATCCTCTTTTTTTGTACAGTGGAACCTTGGATTACGAACATAATTCGTTTCCAAAGTGGGCACATGTTCAAAAACACTCGTAAACCAAATCATCATTTTCCCATAAGAAATAATGAAAACTCAAATTATTCATTCCACAACCCAAAAAAATAAATACATAAAAATAATTAATACAATATTACAAGTGAAAATAAAAAAATTAACCTGCACTTTACCTTTAAAAAAAGTACAAATAAATCCAGACAGATAAGTGTTTCCGTTGATGCACGCAGACGCCGTGTGTGGAATAGCCCCTTCACTTGCCTCGTTTTACACAGTAACACTCCTCCTCCCTCTCCCCACCTCGCTTTTTAAGTTTCACTACAAACACACACACAACAGAAACACAGTTTTAACAGGAAAAAGAATTCTCTCTGACACTGGCGTGAGCATACTAACGAAATCACTGCGGTAAAGTAAAAAACAACAAAAACAAAACAAATGAACCAGCACCTTACCTTTGAAAAGAATCGTGGCAGAGCAGAGTTTCTGTGTGTTTGTGAAGCCGGGGAGGGGGTGAAAAGGCGAGAGAGCGTCTGTGCGTGTGTCGGAGTGCGTGTGTGTGTCTGTGTCAAATTATGCGTGCGCACACACAAAAGACGCTGAAAGAGAGAGGGAGATGTAGATTATACAAGTAAGAGATGAGCAGAGTTTGTGTGTGTTTGCGAAGCCAGGGAGGTTTGAAAAGGTGCGTGTGTCGGTGTGTGTCGGTGTCAAATTACATGTGCGCACACACACATCGGAGATGCAGAAACAGAGAGGGAGATGTTGATTATGCAAGTAAGAGGCAAGCACTAAGCCCCAGCAGGGGAGACGATTACACACAATTCCGCAGCGCAAGAGTGACGCTCGGTGTCAAAATAAGAGGCGCATGCATGATACATGATACTCGGCAGTCGTAAACCAAGACTTGCTCATTTTTCAGATTAAGATTTATTAAAAAGCTTTGCTCGTCTTGCGGAACACTCGTAAACCGCGCTACTCGCAATCCGAGATTCCACTGTATAATGCTTTTAACAATTGTCATTATCGCAAAGCAGCTTTACACAATAAAAAGAAAATAATGGAAGTTTGTATGAAATGTGCATGTGTATGAATCAGGATGATCAGATCGTCCCTGATGAACAAGCAAAGGGAGAAGGTGCTGAAAACCTCCTTGAGATGGCAGTAGGAAGAAACCTTGAGAGGAACCAGACTCAACAGGGAACCCATCCTCATTTGGGTGATAACAGCTAGCTGGGATTTATCTGCACTCATACTGTATGTGAGATGGCTGAAAGTTCAGTATAACAGGACATGGAGGCTCAGGTATACAGTAGGAAATTCCAGTCCTGAACTATCGAGCAACTGCAGTCACAAGTCCTCAGAAAACAGCTGTATGCATCACCCGAGGCCAGGACCATCTTCATGGTAAAGTGGAACAGTCCCCAGTCACCACACGCATCCCAGACAGACCACAGAAGAGAACAGAATATAAGGAGAGATAACAGTTAGGTATGGGCACAATCAAATAATGTATAAGGTGAATGTATATGTAGTGCAGAGTGCAAGTGGGGACTAAAGGAGAGCCAGAAGAAAACACAACATCACTGAGATGTGAGGATGATGAGGCATTGTCACAAAGAGCTCTGGAGGAAGACCTAGTCAGTTTGAGCCATTCTGCTCTTGTTAATATCATGAACATTAGAACTGTTCAGCAGTACTGTTGGTCCCACTAACAGCTAAATAGGCTAGGGTTAAATACTCATTCAGACACTTTTTGAACAAGCGCAAAGCATTTAATTCCACCGCATTCATTGTAATTCTGTTCCACATGCTCCACTTTCTCTCCTGAGCTTCAACCTTTACACACTTTCAGCTCTGGAAAATAATACTTCTGATGAAACTATACATCAAGCTTAATAACCTAAATCCTCATATTATTAAAAATTGTCTGAGTTTACTGATCCCAGTAGGAGCAGGGGATAAAATAAAGGAGAAATACAAAAGGACATGAAAGCTAATCAACGCCTCTCTTAGTTCCTCATCTGTGGGGATTTTATGCTTTTGTAGGCTGCTGTAATTGCTGCATGTGCAAAATTAAATCAAAACCTGGCAGCTAATATCTAAACACAAAGCAAACAAATTCCATGGGACATTTCCAGTGGGTAACAGCTTACGTCCTGAATTCTCTCTCTCTCTCTCTCTTCTCCTCTCAGAGATATAAAGATAATGAGCCGTGCAAGTTTGCTATTAAAAAGCAAGCATGTTTTAGAGAACCTCACAATTAGATTGTCAGTTTGACAAATAATGGATGGATGTCTTCAGATGGAACACTTCAGAGGGTCACTGGGGAATTTTGGTGTTGCTGGTAGATGGGGTTGGTTTTAAGATATAATATAAAACCCATGAAGCATGGGTATACTCTCACTGTAGTCACTTTCACTAGTCAGCAAATCTGCACATTAGTTTTCTCTTTTAGTGATTATTAATCTAATGCTACTGTTTATTACATTACATGTTAATCAGGGAGTCTGAGCTGGAAATAGACTTTACATTAAAAGTTGTTACATATGTATTTGTCTGTGTGTTGATCATAATAATATTGATTTGGCAGGTCTGACTTCAAAGTGACTCAGCTTTCTGAAGATTAAATCACAAGGGTGACTGGTCTTGACCATCGAATATTAACTCTCTGGAACAGATGATAAACAGCTGTCAGGCACATCTCATCTATATTAAGAATTCAAATGACCATCTTAAAATCTAGATTGGAACAGGATCTATATCACTTTTAGTTCAGTTGTTTTGTATTGCTAATTGTCTGTCTGTCATTCTAACACTTTCCACATTCACACATTTAAACTCAACACTGTCATAAAAAACATATTTTTCAACAAGAAAATCTATTTTCCAGCAAACACCACAAACTAGAAAGCTAGCCATCATGAATTCATCCACACCTGGAACCAAAGTAGTAATGATGTTAAGATAATGTTCACTGTCAACATTTCATAACAATGCTGTTTTTCAAAATATAAAATTACATTGTGACAACATTGTTTTAATTATCCAAACATTGCAAATACAAATTTTATGTATTTATTATGTAAAATAACATCTATTTGCACAACACGTGACATCATGCACGGTCCCATACGTTTTATGACTTTTATGTTTTATGAATCTGATCAACAGCTTCTCCTCACACACTCTGTGTATTTTATGTCACATATTTCTTAATGATGCAATGTTCCCTCTCTGGAAAATATTACTGTGTGGTCTTAGCTCCCAAGTGACTGTACTGTTATATGGTGTTTAGACAGCACGGTGGCATAGAGGTTAACACTGTCGTCTAGCTCCTCCAGTGCCCAGGTTCAATTACCACCTCAAGATCTTTGTGCATGTGTTCTCCCCATGCTTGGTCGGATTCCTCTGGGTACTCTGGTTTTCTCCCACAGGCCAAAGACATGCAGATTGGAATAATTTGGGTTCCCAAATTGCGCGCATCTCACAATCTCTGGATGATAAGGCAAGCACTGTGCCACTCGGGGACCATTTGTAACATTTTCGACATTGGTCCGATGTCATTTCATTAAAGTAATTCTAACTTCCACAATAACCTAATAGCTACATTGTTCTGACATTAATACCATTACCAAATTAATGTCAACACAACACTTTGACAGACAAAAACTCTGCGATTTCAACTGTCTGAGCGCTAATCTGCTGATGTCTTACACAGCTTTGTCAATGTTGCAACTAGCTTACTCATTCGGTTAAACGTATACATCATACATTTATTCTTATATATTTTTTATACTTTTATTAGTTTTATATTTCTGTAAGACTGCTTTTTGACAATGCTTGCATTTATGGCATTTTGCAGATGTCCTTCTCCAGAGCAACTTACATCTGTCTTATTATACTTACTGGAGCAGCTGAGGATTAAGGGCCTTGTTCAAGAGCCCAGCAGGGGCAATGTTCATATGCAAAGTGTTATACAAATAAAATGTGTAAAAAAAATAATAATAATAATAGACAGCACAATGACAATGAGTTTGCATGATCTCCCCATGTTTGTTGGGTTTTTCCTCAGTGCTCTGATTTCCTCACACAGTCCAGAGATGCCATTTTTTTGGCTTGTGTGGTTTGACAATTACAATGAAATGTACTAGTACATGGGGTGAAGAGACAGACACATCAAACATGACGGTCATGTTAACGGTGGTACTGCAGGCTGTTGTTGCCCAGGGCTTAAGAGGGCAGGCATAGATGCAGAGGGTTTTCGAACTCAAAAATTCTTTTATTTAAAACAAAACAAACAATACAACAACAAATAAACAAAAGTCAAACTCTAAACATTGGCTCTTGAACTAAACACTCAGGCTCTTTTAGGCGCAACACACAGGCTCTCTTTAGAGCTTACACAAGCTAGAGACTACACAAAACCACAGACCAAACTAAAGACAGGGGAGGCACGGGAGACAGGGGAGAACATAAAAACTAGGGGAAACCCTAGAGACTCGGGAGAAACTATAAACAGGCGAAGAACCAGAGACTAGGGAGAACCTGGAAACATGAAAAACTAGAAACAAGAGGACTAGAGACACACTGAACAATACTTACACAAGAAAAAAAAAAGGAAATACTCAAAAGTACACTTAACCAAACACAATTATACAGATAACAAGCATTTAGAGCCAACTTAAGACAACACCAAACCAAACAAACAAACAAAATAAATGCCCACTAGACATTATTAATGCTCGACCCATTTTCCTAGAACTAACAGCTTTTTAACCAACAACTCTAATGAGCTACCTCGGTTCAAGTGAGCTCCGTCATCACCTGACCGAGGTGCCTTCTGGGAAACTGAGTGTACCAACAAAACTACAAACAAAAAAATAATCATGCACACAGTGCCCTCTAGGGGTGGTCCCTTACAGTGACTCATTCAATGGAGGCAGAAATTTAAACACTTTCTTCTCTACAGACAGTAATGTGAATGTCAAACCCATTCTATAACTTACTTCTATTAAAAATTAATGTGCTATGATAATATTATTTATTTATAATAGCACATTATTCTGTTCTTTGTGAATCTGTGAATTCTGGAGCTCTGTTAGGTTAACTATATTTACATGTTAAAATGGAAAAGAAACAATTTCTATGTGATTTGTACATTTTATTTTTGCTTGATTTTGCACCATACTACAAATTTTGTTCATTTGATTTATTTTACAGTTTCATGTTTGTTTCATATAAATGTGTTGTATAATAAACTCAAAATAATTTAATATCATATAATAACATTCACATCAATAAGATTTTCTAAATGAAAATGACATTGACTTAGAGAGAGGCAGACAGATGGTCTATGTGCTGTCTTAAATACAATACAGTGCAACTGTTTTGTTCTCTTTGTTCTCCATATTGCCAAGAATGAAGTGTTTTCTCTCTCAAGATAAAAACTTTCCATTGAGTTTTATTGATTGTGTGTGTGTGTGTGTGTGTGTGTGTGTGTGTGTGTGTGTGTGTGTGTGCGTGTATGTGCATGAGTGTACGTTTTATTCCCGCTACTGGTATGGCTCCTTTCCCAAGGGCTCCAGATGGCTCCATGAAAATCCCAGTTCTCTCTGTCTGTCAATTTTGCTCTCTGTCTCTTTCTATCTGTCTGGATGGCTCTCTGTCTCGCCATAATGTTGCTTAAAATAAATAATAGATAACCAGTTACTTTGCACTGGGCAAAAATAAATCTGCTATTTCAATAATGCAAAGAAATCAACAGGACCATTCACCTAAACTTAGTCACAGGATAAAAGGGCAATTAGTCAGACAGCAACCACACAACCTGAATTCCTCATGTGGTCAACACACCAACACCCCAGATGCTCCACACAGCTGGACTTTATGTTAAATAAGTTATATAAACCCTTTCCATCAGCATGGAAACTGGTCAGACTAGAGGGTAAGATGTAAATATGTACAAAACAAAACAAAACAAGCTAGCAAATATATAGTTATATTTGAGGAGGACATAGGTGTTGGTCATTTTAAACTTTCCTGCTCTGCACTCCAAAAGTTTGTCATTCATGAGTACAATGTAAGTAATCAGATCCAAATTCTACAAACCTCATTCTATACAACAATAGTTAGGTCTGGTCACAGTCACTTAATGTATGAGCTGAATGTATATTTAGTGCAGTGTACAAGCAGTAACTCAGGCAGGATTAACTATGACATCATAACTAAAAGGGAGGGGCCAGAAGGAAACACAGATATGAGGGGAAACTGAGATGTAAAGCGACCAATCACCTCACCGTCAACAAACCTGAGTGAACAATGAGAGTGGGGAGGACAGCATCTAAACATACCAGTTCACCAGATACTCTACGTCCATGAGTCCCCCAGATCTGCTCCTTTACCTAAGGCTCATCTATTTACAAACATGCTGCGCTAAATAAATAGGATTTCAAACTAGACTTTAACAAAGACTCTTTCTGAATTTACTAAATGTTTAAAATCAAATAGATTACTTTGTATATTATTAGCATTAATGTAATATTTCATTAGAGAATAGAATTTATATATGGTGCTGTGCGTCTTTGTGTCTAGCAGTGACGTGCATGCCTTTTAAAGAAATGAAAAAAGCAAAAGTAAAAAGAATGAAAAGTAGGACGATGGAAGAGTAACTTTTAATGCTACAGAGTATGAAATATGCAGGAGGAAATGTGAAAAGAGTTCCACACACACAAATGGATTTCTTTTGCTGAATTCGTTAAATCATACAAGCTTATTTTTACTTATTTATTTTATTTATTTATTATTTATTTATTTATTTATTTATTTTATTTATTCATAAATCTGTTTTGACCTATTTATTTGATGACATCATGCTTAGAAATCTGAGTAAAATAAATGTAAAATAATCCACCTGAAGGTTACTGCCGACCCATTGATGGATCCTTACAATGTGCATACAGACGAGAAGAGATTGCACTACATGAAAGGGTGGCTAGAAAAACACCTGGAATGAAGCCAGAGACCTGTGCCCATATTTACTAAGCGTCTCAGAGTAGGAAATCTCTCCTCAGTGGGCAAAAATTCTCAGAACCCAATGTAAGGATTCTCCACTAAAGGGCAATGTTTGCCCCATATGTTTTGTTTTTGTAGTTTTTGTTTAAAGACGAGAGTGCTCACCTGAACCGAGGTAGCTGATTAGACTTTCTATAAATAGCAGTTTGTATTAAATAAATATTTATTATATCATGTGGGCATTCCTTTAGTTTGCTTTTCTTTTAGTTTGTGTTTGTTGTAAGTTGACATCTGTCTAAAGAAGGCTCTAGCTGAGTTATGTTTATGTTCATTGTGTTCTGAGTCGTAGAGCTGTTCTGTTTAAGTATGTGTGTCTCTGGGTCTCTTGTGTTATGCAAGTACTGTTCTGTGTGTCTCCAGTGTTTGGTTTCCTCTTGTTTAGTTCCCTGTATGTTTAGGTACCTGCAAGTGTAGTTATGTGTAGCTACATGAGTGCATAGCTACTAGTAGGTTTACCCACTAGTAGACCCTAGCTGCTAGTAGGGTTAGCCCCTAGTAAGTTTAACCTCCAGTAGGTTAGTCTCTAGTGGGATTGACTGTTAGTGGTTTTGGCCTCTAGTAGGTTTAGCCGTTAGTTTGGATTAGCCTCTTGTGTGCTTAGCCTTTTTGTGTGACCGTTCCCCTCTCAGTTCAGTTACTAACCCAGTTAGGAACTAGCACTCTTAGGTCAGCATCCATTCCTACAATAACCAGATTGGATACCAACACTATTAACAACTAACCTGCTTGCCCAGTCTCTCGTCTTGCCCAGTCTCTAGTCCTGTCTCGTACTGTCTCTAGACTGTCTCTAGTCCTGTCTCGTACTGCCTCTATTCCTGTCTTGTACTTGCCCTAGTCTGCTAGTTCCAGCTCCATGTCTCTTAATGTAAAGCTCTTAGCCTGTGTTAAAGCTATAGAGCCCTGTGTAAAGCTATAGAGCCCTGTGTAAAGCTATAGAGCCCTGTGTAAAGCTATAGAGCCCTGTGTCTGTTTTGTTTGGTGTAAATAAAGACCCTTTATGTTTATGAGCAAACCCCTCTGCATCTATGCCCGCCTTTCTTATGCCCACGGCAACTACATCCGCCAGATCTTCCAGTTGTACCCCCGGATCATGACACCCAACAGCATGTTGGTCCTACTTTCAGGAGTAGAAGTATGAGCCATTTGCCAAAATTCTTACACTGAGTGCTTATAAGACTTTTGGACAAAAATGGAATGCTTTTTTGTTTAAACTTTGTGAGCAGGAGAGGGAAAGAGAGAGGGAGGGAGAGAACAGGAGAGGGGAGAGCAGAAGAGGAGAAATATGATCGCAGTCACATAATGTATAAGGTAAATGTATATTTAGTGCCGACCGCTATCAGGGACTCGGCAGGACATACTATAACAGCATAACTAAAAGGGAGAGCCAGAAGGAAACAGATCTGAGATGTAAAGCAACCAATAACCTCACCGTCAACATACCCGAGTGATCAATGAGAGTGGGAAAGACAGCATCTAAACATATAATACTCTATGTGCATGAGTCCCCCAGATCTGCTTCTTTACCTAAGGCAAATCTATTCACAAAAATGCTTTGCTAAATAAATAGGTTTTTAGCCTAGGCTTAAACACTGACCTGTGTCCGAGTCCTGAGCAGTATTTGGAAGACTATTCCATAATTTTGGGGCTTTGTAATAAAAAGCTCTACTTTAACGGCTTTCCAATAAGCTGCTGCGTTGGTAATATTTGAGGAAGTCCTTGGACGCGTCCAACCAGAGAACATTGCATCGACTTTGTTTCTGCATATTCTGTTTGTACGCGTCCAAGGACTTCCTCAAATATTACCAACGCAGCGGCTTATTGAAAAGCCGTTACACAAAGTCAAAAACGGTGCTTCACTGGATAAAAAAATTGTTTGTGTGTCTTAAGAACGAGAACAACGTTGGTGTTTGGTTACATGTTTTTTGGTTCTGCACATGAGGACATAGTTTCTTTATTTCTTGTATCCGGAACACCGGCATTTCAATTCAATTTAATTTCATTTGTATAGCACTTTTAACAACTGTCATCATTGCAAAGCAGCTTTACACAATCAAAATAATTGTTTAAGTTTGTATGAAATGTGAATGTATATGAATCCAAAATGGTCAGATAGTCCCTGATGAGCAAGCCGAGGGCGACAGTGGTAAGGAAAAACTCCCTGAGATAGCAGTAGGATTTTGTTTGTTTTAGGGTTTATTGCCATATCAGCTTCCCAGGCTACTTCATGGCAAATACATATCAAATATTAAACTAATTTGAACCAATATAATATGTTATAATATAAGAGATTTAAAGAGTTGTGGAAAAGGTAAATAAAAATAATAATAAATAAATAAATATCACATTAAACATGGCCTTGGCCAGAAGAACAAGACTTTGCATAAGGTTCTTTAGGTGCACTTTTGATAAAAATTGTAAAAGTTTTTCTGGTTTTATCTTGCAGAATATGTTTTTTTTTATCTTGTTCAGGTAGAAATTGTTTTCGTATGGTATTAAAAATTAGGCAGGTCAAGAGTATATGCTTTATCGTTCGAGTAATGCTACAGTTCTGACATTTTGGAGCTTCTTCAACCCTTAATAAATAAGCATGGGTTAAATTTGTATGGCCTATACGGCACCTTGTATGGCACCTGGTCATGTCTGGATTCAAAGGGGTGAGGGTGTCTTTTTCCCACCAATGGGTTTATTTCGAATAATTTGTTGTTTTGGTACTGTTCCCATTCTGCTTGTCATTTATTTAATATGTACTGGTTTATCAGTGGTTTGAGGTCAGAGGGTGGTATTTGACATGCGCTAATTGGTTCTGTAAGGGCTTGTTTTGCTTCCGAGTCAGCGTGTTCATTTCCAATAATTCCGCTATGTCCTGGAATCCAGTAGAAGACAATATTGTGATGGTTTTTTTTTGTAGTTGGTTTACCTTTATTAATATATTGATCATTATTGGGTGATTTGATTTCATAGATTCCAAAGCTTGTAGGCAGGAGTTTGAGTCTGTAAATACCAAGGTGTTTTGTTCCCTTTCCTTTTGGATATTTTTCAGAGCAAGTAACAGAGCCCGGCCTTCTGCTGTAAAGGTGGAACTTTGGTCTGGGATATGAATTCCGTAGTGGTGTTGGTCGGTTATTGCTGCTGCAGAAACATGGTTGTCTATTTTTGACCCATCAGTGTATATGGGTTTATGGTAGGGAAATGTTTTTTATTTCAAGGACTTGTTGGCGGACTAACAGTCTGTACAGTCGTAGCAGCTGTGTGCAATCAGAGCCCCATTTAGTTTTAGCTAGTAACTTGATAATGTTCAAAACTTTTAGGCATCTGTTTCTTAGGAACTTAATATGAGGAATGAAGGTCATTTTGTTATTCCAAAGCAGACCTAAGAATTTAGCTTGTCTGACAACTTTAATGGGTTTTCTGTCAATGAATAGTTCTGGTTCATGATGCAGGGATCGCAGAAGGCAAAAGTGAATACAGGTGGGTTTTGTCTTAGAGAATCTGAACCCATTTTCTATTAACCATTCATGTACATTGTTTATGCATAATTGTAAATGTCTTTTGATTGTACTCATGTTTTTTCTCCTGTAACATATACAGACATCATCAACATAGAAGCTACACAATATGTTTAGGCCAATAGTATTTACAATGCTATTTATTTTTATCATGAACAGTGTGACAGAGAGGATGCTGCCCTGGGGAACTCCTTGTTCTTGAGTACACATGTCTGACACTGTGTCTCCTATTTGAACTCGAAAGCTTCTGTTGGATAGGAAACTGGATATGAAGATAGGTAGGTTACCTCTGAAACCCATTTTATTCAGATCTTTTAGAATCCTGTATTTCCACGTGGTGTCATATGCTTTTTCCAAGTCAAAAACAACAGCTACCACATGCTCCTTTTTAATGAAGCCATCACAGACATATTGCTTCAGTTCTATAAGATGGTCTAGAGTGCTCCTTCCTTTTCTAAAACCACACTGGAAGTCACTTATTTGATGATCGGATTCCAATTTCCAGACAATTGACTCGTTTTTTACCATCCTTTTCATAGTTTTGCACAATTTGTATGTGCAAAACTATGAAAAGGATGGTAAAAAACAAGTCAATTGTTTACCATCCTTTTCATAGTTTTGCACATACAACTTGTTAAAGCTATTGGTCGATAGTTGTTAGGGTCTGTATGGTCCTTGCTTGGTTAAGGGATAGGTAAGACTGTTGGTTCTAGCCAAGATGATGGGATATTACCAGTTCTCCAGATTTTATAAAAATCTTCCAATAGAATAGATAAAATGTTTTGGGGTAAGTGTTTCAAAAATTGATAATGGACTTTGTCTGGGTCTACTGCAGTGTCATGGCTGCTTTTCAAGGAAGCTGACAGTTCTTCCATAGTAAAGGGTTGGTTATATGGTTCTAGTTTTTCAGTATGGAAGTTTAATTCAATCCTTTCTTGCATTTCCTGTCTCCAATATTTTGGGTGGTCATTTTCTGCAGAGAAGTTTTTTTCAAATGTTTTTGCTAAACTGTTTGCTATTTCTTGTTTCTGAGTTAATAGGGTGCCTAGGTCATTTATATGTTTTACTTGTGGTCCACCTCCCTTGCCTTTCATTCTTATCACGTTCCATATTTTTTTTGTAGATGTGTTTGTCAAGCTTGATACAAACAGATTCCACCTTTGTTTCTTCGCTCCATTTATGTATCTTCGTGCTTGTGCTCAGCTGATTTTTACTTTAATGAGACTTTTCAACTGTTGGTTGTTCATTGAATGCTCTTACTACTTTTTTTCCCATGCCTGTATAAGTTGTTTGCATTTATCGTCAAACTATGGGTTTTGTCTTTTGCATTGTTTGGGGGATGATTTTGGGATGGTTTCATCTGCTGCTGTAATCAGTGCATTTGTGAACCACTTCATAGAGTCTTCATGATCCTGACAGTCCTCTATAAATCTCTCATGGTATGCGGCTCGAAATGCCTGCCAATTTGCTTTTTGTAATTTCCATTTTGGCAGGGTTTGCTGTATTTCGGCTACTGTTAGGGTTATAATCAGTGGGAAATGGTCACTTCCACAAAGGTCATCCCATACAAGCCATGAAAAATCAGTCAGCAGTTCTGGGTTGCAAATAGTTAAGTCAATGGCAGAAAAGGTTCCACAGCATGGGTGTAAGTAGATACGTGAACCATCATTTAATAGGCATAAGTCATTTTCAATAAGGTTTTTCGATTCTTTTTCCTTATACTTCACTTTTTTATGATTTTCAACTTTAGGATTTCTTTTTCTTTGATACAGAAAGGGCAAGCTTTTGAGGAAGCTGGGTGGTTACCTGCACAGTTCCTGCATTTAGGCACTCTGTTGCAGTCTTCATGCTTTTCCCCTCTACAGTTACAGCAGATGGGTCTATTTTTGCAACTAGCTGAACCATGTCCGAATTTTTGGCAACTGAAGCATCTCAGTGGGTTAGGTAAAAACATATCAACCGCAACACTTAAGTACCCTAGTTGGATCTTTTCTGGGTGTTGGGGTTTGTTGAAGGTTAAAATGTAAGTGCCAGTCTTGATAATGCGGCCTTCTTTCTTAATTGTGATTCTCCTCACATCTATCACATCTTGTGATTTCAATTCTAGAATTAGGGTTAGAATATATATTATTTAAAAAATACCCAAATAGGTATTAGTGCACGGGCTCAACTAAGAATCTCCCCTTCGCCCTCCCTTTCCCATCTATAAGTCTTTGGAAAGATTTTAGATAAGAGGGAAAAAATTCTAACCTTGTTTTTCTCCTTCTCTTTTACAGAAAAGGACCCCAGGATCCCCCCTGGACACATGGAACCGGATGTCAAGAAACAAATTAAAGGTATGTAAATATCTAAGAAAAAAGAAAAAAAAGAAGGGGAGGGCGGAGGTTTTAAGGCGGAGCTAAAAAAAGGGTAGAAAAAAAGGGAAGGAGTGGTTAAGGGTTAAGGCCAAAAAAGGGGGCGGGGTTAAAATTAGGAGGCAGGAGAAGGGATGAGGTTATGGTTAGGAGCCAGGAAGGGGTGGGTTTATGGTTAGAGGCAAGGAAAAGGGTTGGGTTAGGTTAGGGTAAAAAGACGTAGGGTTAGGGTTAGGGTTAGGTTTTTGAAGTTATATGCTTAAAATTGGTCCACCTTGTGGGTTAAGTGCAACAGTGTGCATTTCCTGGTTCTCCAATCAAGATGAGGCTTAAAATCAGGATATAAAACTGTAAAAAAATAAATGATAAAATTAGAAGATCAGAAAATATAAAATATTTAAAATAATAAACATAGCTAAATATATAAATAATCAGTAAAATATGTTAAATAAAACATTGCATAGAAAAAGTAAGAATTAAAAATACGAAAATAATGGGGGGGGAGGGCGGTTAATAAATAATGAATTAGGGTTAGGAGGGGAGAGGGTTATAACTAATGAGGAAATAATTAACATTAGGGTGAAGAGGGAATAGGGTTAAGCACACGTACAGTGACGGTTATGGTTAGGGTCAAGGGGGGGGGGGGATTAGACTGTACATAGAGTGCCGGTTATGGTTAGGGAGAGGGATGGTGTTGGTTATGTTTAGGGAAATAAGTGGGGTCAGTCTATATAACAAGTTATTCCTTTTAATTTAACGATTTTAGAATTAAGGGAAAGTGCCATGAAAAATAAGTGCTAAATAATAAGTGCAAACCAAAGTAATATGAAATAAGTGCTACAACCCAAAATTCACACCCACACCTCACGCAAAAAAAAAAAAAAAAAAAAAAATTATGCCCTTATTTCTTAAATCCAAGTAACTTTTTTAGACTGTCTACAATCAACACTTAGTCCCTCTCTAATGCATTCCCTCAACCCAACGTCATGTAAATAAATTTTAAGAAATTATATGTGTATATATAAAAAATAAAGAATTTTAAAATAAGGGTTAGGGTTAGGGTTAAGGGTTAGGGTTAGGGTTTAGGGTTAGGGGAAATTGGCCGAGGCCCAGAGCTAAGGTTAGGGTTAGGGTTAGTGGCAAATGAAGGGGCTACTGGGTCCTGAACTAGGGACTGTTTATTTAAAATGGATTGTTTGCATGAGGTCAATTGATCCTCTGTTAACTTATGCTTAAACCTGTTTTTGGCCCACTTCACTGCCACCTGCCACTCCAAGGCCTTCAAACCGTGAAGATGTTTAGTTAAATTATCTATTACTGTTGTGTAATGTGTTTTCAAAATGACCATGTTATTGTACATCCAATTCTGTGTGTTTTTTATTATATCCTCTGTAGTAGAGGTGTTGGGTGAAGATGGCTTGATAAATTGCGTAAGCTTTTTGACTTGCTTACACATACCTGTAGGAAATATGTGTGTATGTAATGAGTGTTGAGTTATCTGCATGTGGTGATGTGCTTGAATTAATTTGAAGTACTTTTTACAAAGAAACTTATCAAAGTTACCCTGATCAAATGTTTGTGTGTGTACCCCATCTCCAGTTGAGTGTAGGTCTCTTAAAACAGCAAACCTGTTCTGCAAAGAAAGCATAGTCTCAGGTTTAAAAAGGTAAAAGAAACAGCAACATGTAACACAAAACACAACTCTCACAACAGTCTTGACCAACTACCTTCAACCAAAGTTTTTGTTGGATCTGACCTCAGCCAGGAGAGTGTGGTGAAAGAGGTGAGTGTCCCTCAAGTCAACTTCCAAAAGGAAAAAAGGGTTAGGGTTAGGGTTAGGGTAAAAAAATCCGCAGCACCGGGACGAACCCGGAACATGCGTTGTGCACGGGCCAGCCACTCAGGCCTCGTTTTCAGCCTCCCCCAACATGACGGTCGAGCGATGTCGCCTGTTTGGAGTTTAAAAGCTAAGGT
>JAAGKR010005394.1:7500-51529 GCA_011419295.1 Clarias macrocephalus | reverse complement strand
AACAGCCGTGGCAAAACAGCAGCGCCCTCCAAGAATGCTCTTCGTGTCGCACCTCCACGGGAAGCAAATCAACGTCGCGCCGCCACCAGTCTATATAACAAAAGTTACAATTAAAGCTCATCATCGGCAGAGCGCACTGCATAATCGCGAACATCTTTAATACATACCATGCAATTCGGTATTAAGTCTCGCCAGAACGGCAAATAAGCCACACTCCGGGAAGCTGAGAGTTCAGTCAGTTCAGCAAGTTTATAGGGAGGAACAAACACGTCCACAACACCAGGTGAATCCCCGTATCCGCTGGCTTAATTCAGCTTGCTAGAATGTGTAAATGCCACAGAAGTTATACCACTATAATATACAAATCCCAACTAAAACCATGCACCTTGACTGACATCCTTACCTGTGCAAAAAGGGCAACCTCAGCCTAAATACCA
The DNA here is from genome assembly GCA_011419295.1 of Clarias macrocephalus. Lineage (NCBI taxonomy): Eukaryota > Metazoa > Chordata > Actinopteri > Siluriformes > Clariidae > Clarias > Clarias macrocephalus. The sequence continues at coordinate 51,092 of JAAGKR010005394.1, read as the reverse complement.
GCACTGGACTTCCAGATATGACGCAACGACGGCAGCGAGGGGGCGTGACCCATAACCTCAAGCAACCTTACCAACTGGCTTAAATAGTCTTACACTCACCTATGATAGGACAATTCATTTATCGACAAGGGGCCAACCAGAGAACAGGTAGGAACAGCTTCACTTATCTTGCCACACTAACAACATGAAAAACCTTGAGTTTTCACTACTGTCCTCTCGTACAGGAAGACAACTCTACCAAAATGGATAAATCCAACCCAATCATAGCGCTTTTTGGCTAGTCATAGCAAATCATGAAGTGTAATAGATACTGTTAGTAAGTAAATCATGGCAGTTTTTAAACAGTTATTGACAGTTCAGCATGAGGTTGGCACAGTTTGTAGCCAAGTACATATGTAATATGTTTTTGTCTTTTTTATTTACAGCACAGTGGTTAAGATTTCAAGCATAGGTTTTACTGCATAGTAGCCAGAAGAACAGTTTCCAAGTTTATTAACTACTAAAGTCATTTTCTTTTGTGGATTGTGATTTTGTTTTTCTGATTAGAAATCCTGCAGGTAACATGTTCAGTGACTGGTTTTCATGCAGCCAATGCGCTACAACACATTCATTAGCCTAATCCCAAAACACAGACATACATACAATATCTGCAGAAAGGATATAAGGTACAACTGATAGATTAGACTAAATGAATGCATGAAAAAAAAGAAGAATGAAAGAAATTTTGCATTATGCGAGAGATTTTGTAGTATTGAACAACAGCATGAAAATTTGCATAATAGCTTTTATAAAATGGCCTTACTACATACAGTACAGTATCTTCATATTTAGTGATACTTGTCTGCCAGTGTGTCACTTTTACTACGTGCAACGCTGGCATCTTTCCACAGCGCTCTTGTGCTCGAAATGGTCTGGAACTAACATTCAATTAAGATAGCCAAATTAGTGTCTGCTTTAATTAGCAGTTCTATTTCAGCATCAAGGGAATGGTAGTAACAGTGAAGCAGTTTTACCTTCCTAACTCTTCTACTGAGTAGATTAATTATTACTTTACAAAGATATGCCTAATTCAGAAAGAAAATACAAGGAAAATGTAATATCAACAAATTGAAAATTAATGGAAGGTTTAGGTGGTAGGCCAAAGGGACCACAAACTGCCTTTACTATAGAAGCTACTGTAGGATTCACATACATTTTTGATGGATGTCAACACAGAAATTCACAGATAATGCCTGATGAAAACAACACACAGTACACATGGTAATTGAATATTACCATATATGACAATATGACAAATATGGACAATTTGACCCAAATACCTTAATATCAGATAATGGCAGCCATGTCCTCATATTCCTTCTACATGGGTGGAGATCTCAACCTGAACCCATAGGTACACCCTTAACAAACACAACAGGTAACATACCATTTAACTTAAGAGGCATAATACAAAACATAATGCAAAAAATAGAATTTAAATAAAACAAAAATTTAACACAAATTAGGTGAACAAGAAATCAGGAAACATGAAACACATGATCAGTGACCTGTGAACTGCACGCTGCAACACTTACAATACCTTACACCTTACACTTTTTCAGGTTTTGTGTTTTATTAAAAGCAAAATAACTGGAAATGTATAATGTAAAATTGTATGTGTGAGTGTATGTGTGTCTGTGTGGCTGGATCACATTACCACACCTTAAATCTGATGACTGAAAGACATCAAGCCTATCAAGCCAGCAAAAGCACAGCCTCTCAGAAACTCTTTACTTTAATTTCCAAAAAAAAAATATAAAGAAAAAAAAAGCCACTAAGAGCCAGGATCAGCAGTGCTGTTCATGTGTTCACAGCTTTTGTGTATGTACTGTATACCATAAATGTTGCACTGAGGTTCAATTCCCATCTGTTGACCTTATTAAGGTAAGGAAGGATGCTGTTTTCATCCTTCACAACACTGTGGATGCCTGTCCACTTCACTCACTAATAGAGGCTGATGGATGAGCACCTACAGGTACTGGAGGACACTTGAACACTGCCATGCACAGACAAACACCGAAATACTCCATGGCTGTTCATCTTTATTTTCGCATGGAGGACCTGGCCTCGTTTGACATTCTGTGTCCTTATGTAGGCAGGCTAGTGATTGTGAATGACTCTATGAGCATGATATTTGAAATGTCATGTCAGAATGACAGGGTAAACTGAATCCTGTAAGTGAAAATGCGTTAAAGTATATATATAGTGGTGTAAGGTGGTGTAAGGTGAATAAGCAGGTAACAAATATAGTGTTATACTACCAGCATGGTATTGTTTGACAAATTCTTGTGATGATGATGGTGATCATGCTACAGGATAAGCTCAGGTGTGTAAGAGAAATGAAAAGTGAATTCTACAATACTTAGTCTGAATTAATGACTTCTGATGGGCTCTGTCTCAACAAATCTCACTGTCTTCATTTCCGCTACTATGCTCTGTCCAAGCTGGTTTGATACCACTCTCTCCAGCTTACTGGCTTCATCCTCTGAAACTGGGTAAACTTACCAGCCTAAGGTCATCATGCCGCCATGTTAGACTGTGTTGCACGTGCCTCATAGTAAAAGAAACTTCTAAAACTAGGCAAACTGTCAATAAAAGGCTGAATTTACTTTTAGATGCAGATTTGTCTCCCTTGACATTTGCACTCAGTCTGACTGGCCTATTGGGAGTCTTTTGGATTGCAATGGTTTTTGATTAAAATTAGCCAAATGTAATTGCCTATTAATAAAAGCCATGGTTCGTTTACTATATTCAGGCAGAAAGTCAAATAACATTTCTACACATTATTATGTGTGGTGTATACTATTACTGTAAATACTATTACAGTATATGAAAGGGGTGCACAACTTTTACTTTAACCATTTTAAAGCTCTGGGTGTTAACAGTTGCCCATTACATATACAGCAACTACAATATATATATATATATATATATTTTTTTTTTGCAAGAATGGTCCCAACTCATAATGGTTTAACACAAGATGTATATTGTGTTCATGTGCGGCCAACTGCTCTACCAACCTCTATTCAGACAAGACTATAAATTAGCTGATAAGTAAAAAATTAGATGTGCAAGGAACAGAGAAACAACTTAAATGTGAGGTTTAAGGGGGTCCTCCAGAACCAATGTTGAAAACCTCTGCCCAAAAGAATTAAAGACTATAATCCATCCTTTCTCATGTGCTTGGTAATATGACAAAAATGTCATATGACAAAAGTTAAAGCAATTTCGATGATACCTCAGTTATTTGACAATATTTAGCCTTGTACAATTTTTTTTTCTTTTCAAATTGCTGCAATGTGGGAAATTTTAAGAAAACAATATTTGATTATTTATATATACAGTACTGTACAAAAGTCTCAAAGCACGCCTCATCTCTTCATACTGTGCTACTGAATAGTCAGATTGTCTTGTAATGTTACTGTAGTCTTGAGGAATAGTTCAAACCAGCATGGCTACCACAGCATCTTGCAGCGGCATGTTATTCCATCCGGTTTGCGTTTAGTTGGACCATCATTTATTTTTCAACAGGACAATGACCCCAAACACACGTCCAGGCTGTGTAAGGGCTATTTGACCAAGAAGAGTGATGGGGCGCTGCGCCAGATGACCTGGCCTCCACAGTCACCGGACCTGAACCCAATCGAGATGGTTTGGGGTGAGCTGGACCGCAGAGTAAAGGCAAAAGGGCCAACAAGTGCTAAGCATCTCTGGGAACTCCTTCAAGACTGTTGGAAGACCATTTCAGGTGAAGCTCATCAAGAGAATGTCAAGAGTGTGCAAAGCAGTAATCAAAGCAAAGGGTGGCTACTTTTAAGAACCTAGAATATGACATTTTTTCAGTTGTTTCACCCTTTTTTGTTATGTATATAATTCCACATGTGTTAATTCATAGTTTTGATGCCTTCAGTGTGAATCTACAATTTTCATAGTCATGAAAATAAAGAAAACTCTTTGAATGAGAAGGTGTGTCCAGACTTTTGGTCTGTACTGTGTATATATATAGTACAGTATATACAGTGTGGGTGCATTTAGTCCATATTTCTAATACAAATTTCATGAAACAAATTGTACATGTACTATTTCACAGGGGGGAAAATCACATGGAGTGAGATCTGGACTTCTTGGAGGGTATTCATGGGGTCTGCATCATCCCAGCCAACATCCTGGAAACTGCTGATCAAAACACACACGTAGAGTAAGAGCAAAATGGGGTTGTGCACCATGGGGCGGTGGTCCAGTGATATTACATGTTTTATAGCCATAGTTAATTTTCATCCATAGAATTTTCACTATAAATATATATACTGTGTATACTAATATGTTATAAAAGACTTAGGTTAATTTTATTGTGAGAGATCAGGGATAAATTTGACCTTTCAGGTCCATTATTGGATCACCTATCATCGAGACAGGATTTCTTATTAAAATCATTTTTTATCTGCTGTCCATTTTTGAAGCCATTTCACAACTACTGGAATTATAACTCAGAAACACCCTGCTGAATAATAAATCTTGCTAATTCAAATCTGAAGTGCTGGACTGGTTCTTAAAAGAAGCTGATTGAACCCCATGTTCATTTCCCACAGTTATCAAGGAGGATCAGATGGTGCCCGGCTTGCTTGTAATTTGCTCTTTGTTTACCAATGCATCGTGCCAATTAGCTTCTCTCACAGGTAAATCATCCAAGAGCATCTGATGAAGGAAAGTAATTATTGCTCCACATTTGTGGCTGCTCATTACAGGTTGCATCTCACTTTCCGCTTCTCAATTAATCACCTTTATCAGCCTTTACAGGAGGTCTCTATGTGCTGTCTGTCCTTTAGAGGGCATTCAGCACAACCAGTTCTAAAAATTTGCCTTAACTTAATCCTGGGAAATCTGGAAAAATATACATATGCAATTGTTGAATTATAGATATATTTACACTTTTTGAATAATGAATATTCATCTAAGTGAGTATGACTTGGTATGTTAAGTGTATAAGAAAATCCATATTTACATCACCACAGACATCACCACATTATTAGACAAAGTAATTAAATATTTGAAGAAAATGATAAGTAACAGGAAGGATGCAATCTGTGTTTTTTATGTTGTTTACAATAGAAGCTAAATAGATTGCTGGGACATTAGTTATCATACAATTGAATAAGATTACAGTAAGAATGAAATGGCATGTGCATCACTTGCCATCTTAAAAAATGGCCACAGTGGGACTTGGAAACTAAAGAACCCAGCGGAAACACATCTGTAAAAACCCATGTAAATCCCAGGTCATATAGTAACCTGGGCTCAGGATCTAGCGAGACTAATCTCTGGATTTGGGGCGGCCAATTCATGTTTGATATTTCTCCTACCAGAACCATTCCTTTACAGTATGAGTTTATTGATTTGCATTGGCATCCTGAAATATACCAGTGGCATGAGGGAAGAATAAAATCGGTTTATGGTATAACCTGGCAAAAAAAGTGGATGAAGATACAGCATAATAGCAGATGATGCCTGTAAACCAATAGTAACATAAACAGCAATCGAAATCACGATCAAGACATGGATTGGAACAGACACAAACATAAACAGAGACAAGACAAAAAAAAACAAAGAAAACATAGACGCTTAAATAATACCATTAATTAGAGAGAAAACCCAAACCTTGTAACCAAAGACTGAAGCTAGAGATTGAGACAAACATCATGATATAATCCCACACCTAAACACAAAGGTCCTGAACATACTGTAACTAGTCCATTGGGTGTTCAGAGCTCCCCAGAGAATATCCATGACATATCTTCATGTCTAAGGGACTGTAAGGTCTCCTCATGTACAGTATGGACTGAATGCATGGACTAGGGGAATCTTCCAAAATCCTTGTCATGAGCCTTATTGTGGAGGTTCTGCTAAAACTGGGCATGGGGCCAAAAATTGACATGAGCATGGGATGTGAGATATTGTTTAATGAGCTGACAAGAACCATGCATCCATGAAGCCCTGCTGTGACACCTGCACAACATCCTAAATATGGGGGTACCCATGTAACACTCATGAGCTTGGGGTGTTCTGCAGGGGACATTTTCTTCAGTCTTTTCCCTATAATACAGTAGTACAGGAATGGTGGGCTGGCATGTCTACATGCCAGGCCATTTTTTAAATCCCATTCCATATATACAGTACTTATGGGAAATAATCATTTGGAAGGCTCTGTGAAGTGCCTCTCTCTGTGTCTCCGCCCCTCTTCAATGTGTTTTACTTCTGTTGTTCACTTTGCAACTAAGGAACATGAACTTGAGCATAGGTAACATACAGAGTGATAAACGTGAGTGGCAAAGACCTTGTGCATTTAATTTTTACTATAGTTCATACAGACATCCTTCACATCCTCCTTGACACCCACAAATCATATACAATATTCCAGAAATCTTTTTTTTTTTTGAGAGAGAGAGAGAGAGAAAGAAAAAGACAGAGAGAGAATACTGATTCATCTTGTGCTAAGTGAACCTATTGTTAATGCGCAGGGCTTTACATTTAAACTCTCTGTCTCACTCCATCTGTCCATTTGAATCTGAGTAAGTTGTCAAAAAAGCGATGATACAAAATGCATTTCATTTCAAGTAGAGTAAAATGTACTCCAGGCTTATAATAGCATTGAAAATTAAGCTAACATTATTTAAACTAGTTGGTTATCTGTATTAAGGCCTGTGTTCTAATAAACCTAAGGAAATTTTGGTTTACTTAGGTTTATTAGAATATAAAAAAGAACATCCCAATAAACTGAATGATATAATATAATATAATATAATATAATATAATATAATATAATATAATATAATATAATATAATATAATATAATATAATATACAACTGTTATCAAGTAATATGATTGGATTTGAGTAACAGCAGCGGGACATTTAACTACATGTATCACTCTGCATCACATGTTTTCAAATTACCATTAATAACACTACCTGTCGGTCACCAGCATGGGTCAAAGTGCTCTGTAGTACTGAGGAGAAAACCCAAATTCAAAGCCAGACAGGGAAGCACTTTCAGTGAAAAAAAAAATGGCTACATAGTACTGGTAAGAATGTAAAACTACCTTCTCCGCTGTTAATTAGAGTAACTTATGGTTGCCAACTGTCAGTAACCAGCTCTGCCAGCTGCAGAAGAATATGTGTTTGGGAAGCAAAAGATATTGTGAAGTAACTGTTAGCTTTGACTGTATTTTTTTTTTTTTTACAGTAAATGCATCTAATTAATTCTATCCTTGTTTTACTTGACCCTTAATTTACCTGGAAATCACCCACCAAAAGTCTTGTGTTGCATGATAAATAAATAACCAAAAATTTTAGTGTGGGCACAAAACCTCTATCATCCTCTTGCCACCATGCGTGGAAAAAAAATTCTAGGGGAAGCAATGTTCTCAAAGTCTTGCAGTAGAGTGAGCAAAATTTCCTTCCAGCCAGGTGGTGGAAGAGGTGTACCACTTTCAAACCCAGCTGGTAGAAGCCGTTTTTAATAGCCAGAGTAAGAAGTGATTTTCTTGTGACCACACAGCTGTTTAGTCAAAAGCCTGTGAAATCTCACTGAATTATGTAAAAATGTCCTTAGGTTTTAGTATATATATTTTTTTTTTACTATGCAACTTCCAGGCATTTAAATGACTGATTCCAGATTTCAATAATGCACTGGACGGCTTTTAAACCAGTTCCAGGATTTTCATCAATCTCCTTAATATGACCTTCTGAAAACCAGACGCATCTTCTCAGTGCCCGCTGGATATGTCTACTGTAATGGTTGTTTACGAAATGACAAGCTACGGTACTCACTGCATTGGTTATGGTTAAATGAAATGTTGCCAGCTGAAACATATTAATCAATCAAATGCTCGCTAGCATTTGCTTGTTTAAATCTGAACAGCAGCTTTTTGCTGGCCAGGTAGTGTATTTGTTCATAAGAAATCTGCAGATACTGTTGTCATGCAATATATATCATACACTATATTACCTATGATCTGATAAATAATCCATTATGTATTATGATATTATTATATTGTCTTGCATTAAAATGTTACACCAAAGACGTATTTTAAAGTAACGCTGTAATATGCGTGCAGCCAGCAATCAGGTTTTATTGAACAGTTTTAGACATACCTTTTGTTCAACTGTTTTAAAACCCATATTCAACTGATAGTTGTGTGTTGTGTGCTCTGGATTGCTTATTAGAGGGAGTTTGGAGTTTGAGCACCACCACTGGAAAAAGGGTGCGCAGTGAAGGGCGAATTAAGATCAGTGTGTCTGAACAGCTGTCCATTTATGCACTGGTCTACCCTCACTTGTTGCACTTGATGCTACCTCTGCCCACTTTCATTTTTTTATGCCTCCTGTCCACATGGCTCAGAGTTGGCAGTGAAATACTTGGCACATGTCTTTGGTGTCTGGGTTACATCCAAGTTCACTCCAGATGTGAGTTGCAGATTGAGCCTCAACCAGTCAAGTCCATGCTCCCTAGTTCACATGTGGTGTGAAATAAATGCAAACAGATGTTGGTTCAATTAGTTTTCTCCTGTCCTTTTCTTTTAATTAATTTTTTCACATTTCCCCTGGGTTGCAAGCATGCGGATATGTCTGATTACTTAATCAAGGCTTTCTTTCTCTCCTTCCTATTCTCATGTCAATTAATCAAGGGTTAGTCATTGGCTTTCTTTATAAGGAAAAGCTGGCATTCTGAAAGACTCCACGTTTGGCTTTGATTCCCATCTCTTCCCATTAAATACTAATATTGATCAGTTCCCAGTCCTGGTGGTGTTGCTTCCAGAGCATTAGAGGCTCAGTTGCATTGGATTTGCATGAAGCCATCAAATATGATGCTTCAATTTGATTAAGAGGCACAGTGACATGTACTGGAAAGGTCAGCGGGCTTGTCATGGTGCAGCTGCATAGCAGCCCTGAAGCTTTTTTGGGTCAGGGCTGAGCAGAAAAGTACGTTCCAAGAATTGTACACCATCTGAATTTGGAACAAGGTGTATTGTCTTATCAGATGTGCTACTTTAATTGAAAGCCATGTCTTTTCTACTTCTACTTCTGTCTGTCTCTAATTCCTTTTTTATGGCAGTGGCTAGTGAACACGGATTTTGGTTGGGTTCGGTCGAAGATCTGATACAGTAGTGGATGGATTAATTAGTCATCACGATCGAAGACAAACAGTTTGTGTAACACTCACAAATGTAATAAGCCACAAATGTAATACAGATCTCCAGTTTTTACTGTAAGAACCTCAAACCTAGTAAATTTCACACAAACATAGTATAAATACATGATAAACGTAATACAAATCTGAAAGTTTTAATGAAAATAACATAAGGCCAACTGTTATTGGGGATAACTGTTATGCTTGTAGAATTATTACATTAAAAGCTACCGTACAGATTTGTATAACGTTTGTGGTTCATTACATTTGTAGGCTTTTAATACGTTTTTAAGTGTTACCTGGGAGTGTCATTATCGTGTCCCATCAAAATTGTCCATGGAGGTCCTACTTTTTATTAAAACTGGTATATGACACAGCTGGTGTCTGAAATGTCATATCACGAGTTCCGACTTTCAGTCGATAGCCTAGATCATTCTTGCCTCATCTGTTGCGCTGCCATCTGTTTTTGTACTGTATCTGTTTTATGCTGTTTCTTCTCCTTCTTCTACTTACACTTTCTTGTTTTAATACAAATTTTCTTCCTCATTTTGACCCTTGCCTTTTTTCCTGTTTTATAATTATGGTTTATCTTGGTTAAACATAGATAATTCTCCATCCATCCATCCATCCATCCATCCATCCTTGTCTTTGCTCTGACCCTTGCTTGGACAGTTTACTGACTGGCTTTCATAAATTGCATGTAACATACAGTAACGGCAGAGTTTTTGGAGAACTAAAAATTCTTAGCAGTTGAGGAAGTAGTTGGTCAATTTCAGACGTACAGGTTAATAATTACAGCATCCATGGCTTTAATCCCAGTAACATTGGAAAGAGAAATTGAGCGCCAGAAGGCTCTACAGGCCAGGTATGCTTTACATGCTGTGTGGCTCCGAACTCTTAACCAACTACATAACTCTATTAATCAAATATTGTTTTTGTAATTAAGCGAGTAACTGTGAAAGCCCACATGGATGGTTGTTTATTTGAAATAATATATACATTTAATTTAGATATAATATATAAATGTAATTTTGTACATCAAAGGTGAGGTGAATTGTTGGCCACAGAATATCAGAACATCCCTGAAGCTAAGGAGATGTTCCTTGTCCCAGAAGACTTGTTTTTACCTTTTTTTTTTCTTTAGCTTGTTGATGTCAAATATGATATGCAGCAATTATTGCTTCTTTTTACAATTGCCTGCAGTTCTTTAGATACTTCTTCCACGTTGTTATTTTGAATGTTAATTGAGTGCAAAGTCTTATTGACGCAATTATGAGTCTTTTTTTGCTGCATCTCTTAAATTGCATTTCTTTGGAAAATTCAGACTAGAGGTGAGTAGCCAAAAAAAATGTACTCAAGTAAGGGTAACTGTTTCAATCATGATGTCTGATTTATTTTTATTTTTTTTATTATAATATACATACAGTATATACTGCATATAAAAAGTAGCATTTCTTCTTCACAAATCTACTTAAGCAAAAGTAATAAGTATGGTGCATTAAAACTACTGATAGAAGTAATTTTTTGTCAAACAGTTACTGAAGTAAATGTAACACAGTAAATTTAACTCATTACTACTCACCTCTGCTTATGTCTGGCATTTTTGTGAATTTGTGTATATTTTTGCTCTTGACAGAACTCCATTGTTTATGACAAATTCCCATTTGATGTTCAAGATCAATCACAGTTTTGCTTCCTGAAATCTTTTATGTTGCTGTATTTGAAGTTGATATGCTTTTCATGTCTCAAAGCGATAAAGCAGTGCTAAAAGCACCGTAGCTTGATACATCATAGAGGCATTCTATAATTTGGGGTGCATTCCATGTCTGTTGATGAAAAGTATATTTATTTTAAATAGTTTATTCAAAACTATCATATTTTACCTTTTAAGCAAAAGCATGTTACAATATTACACAAACATTATATGCATCTCTGCTTCAAGTAATTTAAAAATTGTCATAATGTTGCCAAATGGACCATTTTTGCAATGCCTGCTTTGGCAATTGAGGGTTTCTCATCTGAACAATTTTAAATATATACTGCTATAAAAAAAATTGTCCCTTTCTGAATTTTTTTGTATATTTGCCACACTTAAATGGTTGAGATCAACAAACTAATTTTAATATTATGTTATGACCCTGCATGTTTTTTTTCTTCCTCATGGTGGCAGTACAACATGTAGGTGTGATGTCACTGCCAATTAAAGATGCTTTGGGCGGAGAGTATAAAAGACTCATGTTTTTGGGGGGTGGGGGCTCTCTTTCCTCTGGTGGATCTTTGTCCTCCAGGGAACTCTTTCGTGCCATTTTTGTCAATCTTCTTTACCCCCATTGGATGTTTGTTGTTGCTTTATTTCAATTCCTCTATATGTGGGTTTTTATAAATTACTTTAATAGAACCTGTGTAACAAAGTGAAGCACAAAAATATCATGCCGAGATCTAAAGAAATTCAAGAACAGATGAGAAACAAACTAATTGACATGTATCAGTCTTCGAGTTACAAAGTCATTTTTAAGACTTCAGCGAACCATAGTGCGAGCCATTATCCAAAAGTGGAGAAAAGCTGGAACAGTGGTGAACCTTCCTATGAGTGGCCAGCCTACCAAAATTACTTCAAGAGCACGACAACAACTCATCCAGGAGCTTATAAAAGAACCCAAAACAACATCTAAAGCACAGTGATTTGAAACACATTAGCAAGTACACCTCAGAATCTCTCAAAAAATACAAAAATTAAGGTTTTGTACTTAAATCCGCTTAACCTTCCTATTATCTTTGGGGTAATTTTGACCCCATTCAATGTTTAAAGTCTTATAATAAATGATATAATGATATAATAAATTACATAATTATTTTTGCTTCATATTCAGTGACTTTTCCTAATTTATTGGAGATAACTGGGTAAACGTAAAATTAACATGATATGTTTTTAATGTCCTGTACACATGTTGTACGCATTGGACTTCTGTGGGGTCAATTGATCCCAGGCAGTTTTAGCTTTATAAAACATATATACATATATATATATATTCTGAACCATTTCTCATGTTGAGGAGGACGCTGATTATGTGGCGATGAGAACCAGACCCTCTATGTTGATCCTCCTATTGTGTTTCAACCACCAGCAAACACACTACGGTACCTTTCAAAAATGCTAAATTATTATAGTCCGACTAAAGGGTGACACACTTACAGAAATATGGGATGTTATGGACAAGTGGGTTCAGCGATTACCCTTTCTTCACAATCCAGGTCCCCACCTGACTATGGATGAATGTCTGGTTGCATTTTGTTAGTGCTCTTAGTTGTCCTTTCACACAATACATGCCATGCCGAACAAAGCAAGTGTACACTGGTGTTTCCCTGGGGGAGCACCTGAAAACAATCAAGGACTTGATTGACTTGACATGGCTGAAGGACTGAATGGCCATAATAAAACCTTTACTATATATATTTTTACATTGTACGCCCTGAGTGAAGAACATCTAAAAAGGAAGGTTACCAGGTTGTTGGAACAGTGAGAAAAAACAAGCTGAAGGTGCCTCTGAGTTGCTTGTGATGAAGAACAGAAGGGTGAATCTTCAATGTTTGCTTGCCTTCACTAAGAGAGCCACTATTGTCTCCAATTGCCTTAAGAGAGCGAAAATGTCCTGCTGATGAGCACCATGCACAAAGATGCTGTCCTGAGCACCAGAGAAGACAGGAAACCACAAATGGTCTTGGAGTACAACAAAAGGTTGATATCTTGAAAAAGGCCACAGCCAAATATAGCTTCATGACTGCCTGTTGGCCCCTTGTAACTTTCTTCAACATCATTAATTTGAGGACTTACAAGGCCTCCCTTTGTAATAGGGAGTGAAATAAACAAGAACTGTAAGAGCAGATAACTGAGTTGAAGGAGGATTTTGTTGGAGAAACTGGGTTACATGTTGGTGAAACCTCATATCGAGAGAAGATATCGAAGAAGAATGCATGCACTCACTGCACATACAGTAGTGTGTAAAGTAGTACAGACAATGATGATTATTTTACAAATAAAATTCTTCAAATTTTCAAATTGACCCTGAACATAATACACATTACTATTTTTGATAACAAAAATTGTTTTTTATTCCAAATGTTATAGATAACAAAAACATGTATTTAGAAATAATATAAAGTAATTGAAATGCCGAAAGGATATCTATCTCAAATTTTAGGTCAATCAGTGAGATTTTAAGGTTGATCTGCATATTTTTCCATAGTCGTGTAACAGGTATTCTGGATGTATCATGGGGGTGGATGGGGCTTATTGTTTAATTTAAAGGGCTATTTAAATAGTCTACAAATAAACATAAAAGTACCTGACACATAAACTTGGGTAATAATTTTAATTATGATAATTTTCTGGAGGTTTAAGGAGGGTTGAGCTGCTGTGGCATGACCTTTAACAGGATCTTCATGCTTGAAAACCCTCCAGCGTACTAAAACAATTCTGCAGGAAAGAACGGGCCAAAATCCCTCCACAAAGATTTGAAAGACTCATTGCCAGTTATCACAAATGCTTGACAGCAGTTGTTTACACCAAGGATAGTACTCATAAATGTCCATGCAAATTATTTAAAAAATTTTTAATGAATAAATATAAAAAGTAATAAATATAATCATATTTGATTATGTATTCATAACTTATGTACATAATCACAATAAATTACATATAGCCATTTAACTTTTTCCAACTGATCAAACACTATTGTATTACAAAACACTTTCCAATTACAGTGGAACCTTGGATTGCGAATAACTTAACGAGCAAATTTCTTAAATAAATTTTGACTTGTTAAATGAGTGAGGTCTTGATATACAGTACAAGTACTGTAGTATGCAGGCGCTTTGTCTGTCACATGATCACAATACAGCGAGTGGTTCTTCTCTCTCTTGCACTGTGGGATTGTGGGTAATTATTTCCCATGCTCAGTCTCAATGCATGTGCGTATAGTCAACACCCATGCGCGCATGTACTGTTTAGGGGAGTGATTCCGGGTGTGTGTGTGCGCAAAGCATTTTTTTTTTTTTTTTTTTTTGGTGTTCAAGTTTAGTGACTGTTCTTTAGAAACTGTACTGCAGCTACGGCCCTTGTGAAGAAAAAAAGTTGCGGTAAGGGAGATTAATCTGTTTAGAGGAGTGATTCCAGTTGTGTGTGCGCATGCAGACGCAGTGTGTGAAAGCCGTCCTACACAGTAGCCCCCCTGCTCCTGATTCTGCTCTCATCTAGCTCCAGTAACTGATATTTGATAAACAAGTATGCTTTCGGAACAAATTATGCTTACAATCCAAGGTTCCAGTGTAGTAATGTTCCAACCATGAACCCTTTCTATACATGGTATATAATGGGCTTTTGTAGAAAATGTTTAATAAATGTTAGATAAATGTTAATTCAATGGCTCATGGTTCATTTTAAAGATGTAGTTTGTACTGTGTACATCTACTGTGTAATTTTGTGTTCAATTATACTAATGGCGACTTTATTAAGTTCACCTGTACGATCTACTGCAATCCAATACAGCAGCTCTGCCATGAATTCCACTTTTACAAGATAAAAATTTCTTAGTTTTAAATTTTAAACTGTTGCTATTAAAAATTAATGAGCGGGCCAAAACATTAGAACTACCTCTTAATATAACACACTATAGTAAGACTATAGTAAGACCCACTATGATCTCAAACTGTTCCAACTTAAAAACTGAGAAATTATAACCTTGTAACAGTAGAATTCATGGCAGTGCTGCTGTGTTGGATTGTAAAGGTGTAATAAAGTGGCCAGTAAGTATATACGGTCTCCCAAATCACCATAAAAATGTTTTAAAACTACATGACTTTAAAGTAGGGTTTATAGCAGGGCTGCTTATTAAACGTTATTCATTTTAGCTGAAAGTGCCTATTGAACTGTCAACTTAGAGTCAGCAGTACAGTTAGTGTACTTTAGATTGCAGAACAAAAGCACTTACAAAGCAGTTAAATAGTCAACACTTAATACAGCCTCTAAATACAGTGACTAAATTTTTTTATTTATTAAACAAAATACAGAATTGTTGAAATCTGGAATTTAAAGTCAGACTGCTGCATTAAACATAGTAAATATACTTATTTAACTGTCAACTTAGTATCAAAAGTACAGGTGCTGTGAGCGGCATATCCATTAAAAAAAAATTAGTAACATAGAAAGAAGCACTATAATTCCAGCTGAACTTAAGCACTGAAGTCTAATTCATATTTTCTTTATGATAGCAGTTTATATTTTAGAGACATTCCCCTTGGGCTGGCTTTCAGTCCATGTAGTTACAGAAATATCTTCTAGAATTTTTTTTTTTTAATAATCGCTTATACACTAACTGTCCGTCGCTAGCTTTACGCTACATTGTAATAAACTATGCCAAAAAGATAGATATTTTTATAATTAAATTATGAGAATCATATCTTCTCCTGCATCTTGAGCAAAAACTTCTAAATGTGTCACTGTCAAGGGACGAATGGCTTCTTGACAAATGGGTTTGCAGCCCACCTCAAGTTTTAAATGAGCATTAACAATCTCAGTATAGACAAGGCATAAATACTCCACCATAGCCATGTCTTAGTCTATAATGCTTTAGAAGCTGACTCTTTCTTGGTGTTTCAAATTTGCACATTTAGCAAGTCCAATTTATTTTGAAATTTAATGAAGCTTGGTGATTTAGAGGCTTTTTTGAAGCTTCTGTCCTAAATCAAGCTTAAGTTCAAGTTATAGTTTAAAACCAGTTATGGCACACTAGTGACCGAGTAACAACTTAAATTAAATTAAATTAGAACTAAAAAATAAATACTATTCTTATGCTTTATAACTAGTGCAACAGGAAAACAATATTTTGCACAGTGATAGTCAGTGTCATGAAGGAAATATTTTAAAACAGGTAACTTAACAGGTAACTTAACCAAAGTTAACACAAACTCCTCTCCTGTTTCTCCATTGTCTTGTGGCAGAAGCGATCTGGCAAGTCTGTGCAATTCAAATGTCGCTTTTAGAGAAAGTACAGTTCAAATATCATTTGCACATGTTGCTCACTTACTGCAATATTTTTTGTTGTTGAGTGATGAAAGAATGATTTATTCAAAGTGCTGAATTAATTAAGGGAGTGTCAATTTTTGGTTCTTCTTAAACCAAGTCAACTACTCAGATTACATAATTATATGTAATAAAGCATTTTTTTAATGCTGGAAACTATATATAATAGTAAAAACAATATATGTTTTTTTTTTTCCTTTTGAGGAAGGGGGCAAATACTTTTTACAGCCCTGTATAAGTTTATTAATGTCCATAAAAGTTCTATTAATAAGTCTCCATCCTGCAGCTGGTAAGTATAGATCTTATCTATAACAGCTCATTGTTACTGAGTATATTAATTAACAGTCAATTATGTTACCTACACTGCTAAGATTTACTGATTCATTATGATTTAAAAGAAATGATTTGTTCAAATATGATGTTAACCTGTTCATGGAAATGGGAAGTGCTCCGTCAGGCAAAGCCTTCCACTGAAATTATACGTCAAAATAAGATAACTGTCACCCATGTTACCCAGTAGTGAACATAATCATTCATTATTCCTACATCACCATACCATCTATGTATGTCACAGCACACATTATTCATATGGGTACGCTTTCAGTTCCTCCCTCATCAGCACCATTTTCAAAACCCAGCTGTGCAGAAAAAGGGACATACGGGGCTTGTTAAGATCCTGATCCCGCGAGGAGGGGAGTGTTATTTGAAGAAGCACAGCACAAATGTGATCGAAATGTTTGCCACAGAATAAAATTACATAAATTGATTCTGGTCACGTGGTATTGGGACAAATCATTTTTAAGCTGCAGGACAAAGTGACAAACTGAGTAGTAAAACCACCCTTTTCCTTAAAAGTGTTAGGGTTTGCAAACATTAACAGATATGTTACCCTGAATGAGTCTACTAACTTGAACCACTATTTTTATCATATTGAGAAAGAACAATGTTTTTTTGTTTTACTTGACATGTACTCACAATTATAGAATGACTCCATAACTTTTGTTTGGGATTTCAAGTTATGGTTATAAAAGACACAAAGTAAGAGGAGTCTAAAAGCTTTATGGGCTCTTTGCAGTCAGTTGGTGAGATCCTCCCAAGACAGATAAATAATGAAACCTCTTTGACTAATTGACCATGGATGGTATTTTAAAGAAGCTTTATTTTGGTCCAGATACAGAGATGACAATTTTTAAAAATAGTTTTTCAGCATAAATTAGCATAGGTTAAGTCCTCTGTGTATCTGTATTGAATGATAACTCGAAACCCCAAGACGTTTGGATTCATGATTGATTGTATGTCAAATTGAAAAATCTCCATTTTTAAAGATGCATCGTTTATGATGCTAAAAACTGAAGTTCATTCCCAAATTCACAGGATCATGTGGCTTAGATGAGCTTTCAATGATCTTCCTCCTAGCTTGTACAGTTCAGCAGGGATATAATCTGAACCAGGAGCATCTAATGGATGGCAATGTCCAGTTCCTTAAGGGTTGGAGGTGCTGACATCCACTGTTCTTTGGAGAAAATGTAGGAGATCAACAAGACCTGTTTGAACGTCGATTCAGTATGCTTTTTATGGGTTGTTGGGTCAGCAGTGGCTAAACTGGAAATCCCCATTAAGTTTGCTCTTTGGGGAGGGTTTTAGGGATCCAAGCAGCACTGAAAAAATAGCTGTCAAATCTTTTGCACACACCGTCATCACCCTTTACGCACCACACTGTGATTAAGGTGAACCACAACAGACTGAGGTCTCACACTGTCACAACCCATTTGTGTCATGAATACAGGGACTTTAAAGACCAAGCACTTTGGGGATCAAACTCATGACTCTTTTTCTACCGTAATCAAATTTTCAATCATAATTTCAAAAAAGTTCAATGGTGATATCATAAGGGATAAACGGAGTAAGATTTGAATCCAATTTAGCAATCTATAACCTAATCTTTCTTCTTTTACGGTAAGCATTGTTTTGAACGAGGCCTGCCTTTAACCCAGTCAAAACAAGAGATAGGCAGGGAGGTTGACCTTGAGTTCTGAATGCTGTTAATGTGCAAACAGCTTTTTACACCTCCAGCCCAGCAGACTGTTGCCTAGCAACTGATGGCAGTTCCAGGAATAAGGATTGGGCTGACCTTTTTGACTTTGCTGGTGTGGCATGGCATGAAGTAAAGGTGAGGGTCTGAGCAGATTTAAGCTTCAACAGCAGTGTGAAAATATTTTGAAGCTTTGTAGAATTGTAGTTGTGTGTATGTGGAATTTCATTTTAAAGAGTATTGATGCACTACAGCAGGGAACATAAACCAATTGCCAATGCCAACCGCTGCTGAAACCTGAGACTTTTATGTTTTGCTTTCTTAAAAAAAGAAATTATGTTTGAATATTTTCTCATTATTTTTTTTATCTTTAATAGAATTTCTGCATTAACATAGTTCTTTAAATTCCTTTAAATGTGTGTGTGTGTGTGTGTGTGTGTGTGTGTGTGTGTGTGTGTGTGTGTGTGTGTGTGTGTGAAGTAAGGAATAAAACATAATTGTGCAGGATGTTTTCAGAAAATATTTAACAGTGTTGTGGAGTAATGCAATTACCAACCCAAAGATTGCACAGAAGTTTGCTACCAATATATTTTCCTTATCAATTAAAGAGCACAAAATATTTTTGCAATACTTTATATGATTATATTTAATGTTGTGGAACTAATTTCATTATTCACAATGAAACAGCTATAAACAGTTGTGTTTTTTACCCAACTCTGTAACGAATCCTATTGTAAGTGCGCACTATATAAATTACCATACATTTGATGTTATTATAGAAATGATAAGGAGAACATAAACATATTATTTGCATTGCAGATGGACCTAATGTCAGAGCTGATGTTACTGATAAAAGGTAATCAACATCTGGCCAAACTGACCAAAACATAATGAATGCACTACTTTGTTTGTAACACCCAGTGTTTTCACTGAATAGTTGTCTCAACAATTATTTGACTAAGTCATGATACTGTGTTCTGCATTCCTGTTTTCATCTGTGTAACGAAGGATGATGTCATGTTGTTTGATAAAGCTAACAAAATAATATTGAATGCAAAGTAATTGTTTTTTTAAATTAGATTTATTACATAATTAGCTGCAATAAATCATATTTCATTCATACTGTAGTTGTGTATGCATGTATTGTGCAATATTACGTTATTTAATGAAGGTTACATTCACTTGTGTTTTAAAAGTCAAAATATACCTACCCCTGTATCTATTTCAATTTGATATTTGTTAAAGTCTATTTTTCCATCTTCCAGTGCACTTCCATCTTTTCTGAACCACCAGCTATTTGTGCAGAGCGACTTCTGTGTCAGCTAAAACTTCATGCAGGTCACTTAAAGCCTAAAAAGTTATTTAAGTTCTGAGATGTTACATCTGGAAGGGTGTCCAAATTTCTGGCACAGGTCTAAATTGCTATTTTACTTAAGGTATATTATATTATATTATATTATATTATATTATATTATATTATATTATATTATATTATATTATAAGGTCCTTTAAATATGGATTAACTGTGCACTAACATTGTTAGCTACACATTAACATTTGTACATTTTTCAATAGTTGTGTTTACTTCTTTTCACTTAAAAGTCTATGGAAGTATAATAGTGCAAAAATTCATTCACTCACTCATCATCTAAACCACTTAATCCTGTGTTCAGTCAGGGTCATAGGGGGCCTGGAGCCTATCCCAGAAGACTTAGGGCACAAGGCGGGGTACACCCTGGACAAGGTCCCAATCCATCACAGGGCACAGACACATACACTACGGCCAATTTTTGGAATGCCAATTAACCAAACCTACATGTCTTTGGACTATGGGAGGAAACTGGAGTACCTGGAGGAAACCCACCAAGCACGGGGAGAACATGCAAACCCCATACACACAGAGATGGGAATCGAACCCGGACCCTTGAGGTGTAAGGCGACAGTGCTAACCACTACACCACCGTGCCGCCCAGTGCCGAAATTCCCCAAAGCAAAATAGCGTGCGTTGAATTTTAAATGTTTAAATTACATTTTTATTTGAAATATTCAACGACATGTCATTTTACTTTTGGGAAATTTTGGCACTGTTATACTTCCATATGTTATTTGGCCAAAACATTTGCTTAGTTATATAGTGCATAACTACAATTTGGTCATATCATTTTGAACTATAGTATATTCCACTCACATTCTAGGCATAGATAATCCATGTGCATTTAGGTAACTCTTTTACGTTGATGTTTCAAATTTACTTTCTAAAAAATGCCATGCTCGCTGTTACTTTATATCAGAGATGGTTTTAACATCTTCATGAACAATACAGTCCAGTCATATAATGACCTTTTATGGCATATGGTGTGGTACCTTAATGTCTGTCAGAACAGCAGGCCACTTTAATATCCATCAAAGAAGAAGAAAGAGTTGTTGATGAAGTGAATGAATATGCATGGAATATTCATCAGAGTAAAAGTTTCCATAGGGACGTAGGCACCGCTCAGGCCTTTGAACTCAGCACTTAATCATTTACCTGAGCCTGTTTGAGCATTCAGAGGGGAGATTGGCACAACCCTTCAAATCTGATATCCTAGGTGAGGCATTAATCAAAGCACTTAAGATCTCAGAGCAGAAGGCCAGCAGTCATCTGGAGTCAATCACATCAAACGCAGCTGCTGCACTGGAGGTTATCTAGGTCAGGAAGAAGTTTTCACCTTGACCACTCTTTCAATGTAAGCAAACTTAGGTGTTCACAAAGTCCACACTCTCACGTTTATTCTTATTCCAACCTAATCAGCTACAAGGAAAAGATCATTCAGAGGAGCAAATTAAATGAAAGTTTTCAGGGTTTGGTTTACATAGAAGACAGTTGAACAAAAGATAAACTAATGCAGATAAGATGACCTACTGTATTATAGGAGACTGCATGTTGCTGTGCATACAAGTTGTTCAGGAGAGGATCATTTTCCTGTTTTCTCTTTAGGTTTTTTTTTTTTTTTGTTAAGGGTTGTAGCAGTTTCTTATAATGTGTTATACACATTGTCGTAATTATTTATTTATTTATTTTTAAATGCATTGCACTTAATCCACATGAGACCCAAATGTCCTCAAAGAAAAATAATCTACATTGTCCCTACATATGTCTGTTGTCCGATAAATACAGTTTTTTTTTTTATATCTGGACCATTTTGGGACAATTCTTTTCCAAATATCTTCTTGTTTGAAGTTATTGATTGAGTTTATAGTTATCAGGTTCTAATAAACAGGAGCAGTGAGGAAAAAATTGATTGTATATTTAAAAAAAAGAGCCTGGAGAATTGTTAGCATAATAAATAGCTAAATGACACACTATAACACTGAACACCTTTGAATAGTCTTCAAAATCAGGTGAAGACTGATTAAAATCAGGAACTGATTATATTACAAAACTTTACAATGATACTCTAGTCAGCATGTGTACAACTATAAGCATAATGCACTGATAAACTGGATCATCCTTGTGCTTGTTATGTGTTACAGTACCTATTGAGATATAAAACCATTTCCCACCAAAGCACAAAAGGTACTCTTAAAATAGCATGGTATTAAATTTGGGAATTTTGGTATCTCTGCAAGCAACTGAAGATCATTTTGTAAACAACTCATGTGCAATAAGCTGTTAACTCCCTGGACTCATCTTCATAACAATATATTTCCAGTAGCTGCTTTGAAGAAAATTAGGCTATAAGGTGTGTCTGGCACATGGACAGAACACGCGGAAAGCAGGTGTCAACGTTTTAACAACAGTTCTTTAATGAAAGCCTAATTTGAGCAGCAAAGCATGCAGCTTTTTGTGAATATGCTAGATGCAATGAAAGCACAGGCTTTATAGCCATCTCGGTGAATGTCAAGGTTCCGTGTGTCGATCCTCAGCAGGCACAGTGTCATCAGAGGTGAACAGGTTTGTGACGAGCAGGTGAGACCAGCGGCAATGAGCAGGTGGTGCATTGTACGCAGAGACAGCAGCGCGGGCGCGTGGGAAGACAGCAGGCGGCTTTCTCCTAGGCATACGGGACTCAGAAGAACTAGAGTCTAGGGTAAAATGAGATAAACTGAAATTTGCATTATCTGAGGCTTACTCTCCGGAAGCCCCCTTGTTACAGTAGGTGCACTCTGCCATTGGCGACCCCCATTACGGTGTGTGTTCAAGAAGCACCTGCACTGAGGAGCCCCCAATCACAATTGGGTTGAGGTCACGTTTTTTGTTGTTGTTGTTGTTGTTTTAATCATGACATATAGTTTTAAAATTTTTGTATAGAAAAGAAATGAAAAAGTTGTGGCAAATACACAGTGAAGCAGTGTAAATTGCAATTTCATTCAAGATTAATAAAGACCTATCTTATCTTACCTTATCTAATGGGATATTGATAAACAATATGACTTTTTTTTTTTGACAAAAATTATTAGATGCTCATTAGAAAACTGCTATAAGCATATATCATACTTGTGCATAAAAAAGTAGACCAGCTCCATGTCAGGCGTATTTTATAAATCCCAAGACTGTAACCGCCTCTTATAATAAGATGTTTGCCAGTATGGACCAGTACCTACGGTTTAGGTATGATGACACATGGCATATGACTAAATCCAATTCTGACTAGTGATGGGTCGACTAGTGATGGGTTGTCGATGACCGAATCTTTAATGTGACTCAGAAGAACGAGTAGTCTCGGAGAGTGATTCGTTCACTTTCTACTGGGTGCGCTTGCGCAAAGCATCGCAAAACCTCCGTAGTCTAGGTACAGGAAACAGAAATGAGTCGTTACCTTTGAGTCTTTGGTCCGAGTCGTTCGTTCGTTTGTCACGTGACTCCCATAGACGCTATGCAGTGCAGTACACAGGAAACAGAACTGAACGGTTCTCCTCAATGAGTCTTTCATGTCCCGAGTCGTTCGTTCTTTTGTCACGTGACTCCCATAGACGCTATGAAGCGCAATAGATGCAAAAGAACGAACGACTCGGACTAGAAGATATGACGGTGAGCTGCTCGTTCTGTTTATAATATGTCCTTAGCTGCATTATAATATTTTCATTACTGGAACAATAGCCAAAATTTGTGTGTGTAGACGTGTTGTGGGTCTGTTTATTGAAAATATAACATTTTGTTTTATTTCTGGTCAAAAGAACAAAATGAACTTAAAAACTCAAAAAAAAAAAAAAAGATTCGTTCATTTTGATGAATGAGAACCGAGTCGCTAAAATGATTCAAACTTCCCATCACTAATTCTAATTTGTGGATTATGGCAGAAAATGCAGAGGGGGAATTTACCATTAAGCAAAGGTTAGCAATTATTTTTGAGTCTTGAACTACCAGGTGCCCCATGAACATGTTAGATTGTCTGGGTTCATTTTTTTTTACTCTTCATTCATTAATCATGTCATTAAATGTATAAAATGTATAAATGTTAAAATGGCAACAGAATGCCTAGGATTCATGAGTAACTAGTGTCTCAGCACCCCCAGTCGCCACTAAAATGGACTATTCCACAACTGTATCTACGGGAGTGTTTCAGGTGCAAACACCCGACTGATGAGTGAGAGAGTTGGTGTGAAGCTGCAAATATGTGAAAAGTGAAGCTACCTAAGTGGTTCGGGGAAAAAAAAAAGTAGCAGTAGGAGAGTAAAAAGTTTATAGCAGCACTTCCAAAGGTAACAACCTTTTCGACAACAACAAAACATTGTTAACGTTGTTAAAGAGCAGCAGGACGCCACTGAGCAGCACTAGAGTTAGCAGTTAGCATTGCTACCAATGAGAAATTATAGCTTCCAGTCACCGTAGTGTTTGGTGGCCGGATGCACACTGATGACGCCCAGTGACAGATACAAAGTTTCTTTGTACATTCTCAATGTATGTACATTTTTTTTTAATGTTTTTTTTTTAACATGTGGATATTCTAAGTCAGATGTTATTACAAGGAAAAAGTGGACCATATGTATGTAGTCTCCTCAAAGACCTGCACCTTGCCTTTCTCAGCCTTCAAGTGGCAGACATTTAAAACATTTAACTAGCATTTTACTGAAACAAGGGACCTTCTCATTGAAAGAAAGAAATAAAATTTGCTTGATGGGGACTCTCATAACTCCGATGGAGCACAGGTAAGCAATTCACTGCTTCTAATTTCATTGGTCTATGCCATGATCTCCTGCCTCAGAACAAAAATCTTGTTTCATTAAAGCAGATTAGAGACATTAGATACAGTGCACTCTGGCTCAGTGACGAGCTTTATTAAACCATGGAAAGCAAATGAATTTTATGGTACATCTACAGTATGGCGAGTATTCTAATACTATATTATAGTGATGAAATGGTCTCCAGTTTCTAATGTGGTCTTTTGATGATGTCTGCACAGAATGCCAAGGATGTTGTAGAGAAGGTGCTGCTTATGAGACATTGTAGGATAGGTGGAGAGCTACATCCAGCAGAGCTGTTGATGGGGTCTACTGAGCAGCATGAAAGATGCCACATTCTCCATTTCTATTTTCACCTCCATCTCTACCAGCCTTAGTTAACGAGAAAGAGAATGCACCCTTACTGGTGATGCGCTTACAGTAATGGAGCCTACAGTAATGCCTGGAATTTCTCACTTCAGTTTTTTCATTTTGTGTGCCATAAAACAACAGGAAATGGTACCTTTGATGTAGCCTTGGTGTAATCATGCTCCTTTGTGTATCGTCTTTATTGGGAGGTGAATTGTTGAAAGGGGCATCTCTGGCACAAAACTTCTACTCTGCATTTATTATATTTCAAATAAGGCCTGTGTAATAAAACATCAAAGCACCTAGTTACAAGTATGGAGGTGCTGCTCCCATTTATTCACATTTAGTGTAATACAGATATTAGAGCTACATATTGAAGATTAACATACAAAAAAAAAAAAAAGATTTCACATTAGTTTTGAGCCTGGCTGAAGAGTTGTGATAATTAGAATTAGTCTGGTTTACTTAAGGGATCGAACAAATATGTGGCAGGACCTTTACTTTCTGACGCGGGGGTGTTCAAAATAGGAACCAAAAAAAAATTTTTTTTAAACACTTTTGTCTTAATAATTGTGGTCACCACAGTACACACAGACAATCTGCGGTTTATTTGTATTTTTGTCCTGTGTGCACAGGACTAGTATTATCTGGGGAACTTATGTGATTTGTAGTAATTGCGGAGGTTGTCTGTGATATTAATCCCGTGTGAATTGGCCATGTCTGTAATTTGTAAAGTAAAAATTCCTCCACAAATGATTTACCATATTTCGCCGAACACCGAGGTCCTGTGATAATATTAATCCAGTGCAAATCAGCATGTCTGTAATTTGGCCAGGACTTGGCGGAGTCGTATATAAATTTTTCAAGGTGATTGTTTTCTGCGTGCCCTTTTATCCATCGTCCGTGAAGAATGGAGGCCACGTTGGGGTGCTTTAAAAGTATTTTGGGTGCTGGATCATATCGGAATACACCGTGCAACAATACAATGTGCAGAAAGAGAAAGATGAATACCATCAGAAGAGCAATAGCAAAAAGAGTGATTAGAAAGTGATGGATGACATGTATAGCAGGATGCGGGAAACACACTGCTGTTTATATCATACAGCCAGACCTATAGTGACATTTCCAAACAATCACCGATCCAAAACAATGAACAATTAAGCGAGGAGGTTCACGTCATAATTCGAGGTTAATATGTTACAGATAAATCAAGCGTACAGGTCAAACTGTTATATTCAAAATGTAAATGACACAGGGCACAACGACTACATATACAGTACATATAATTATTATAATTTTTTTTATTCATCCAAAGGACATCCATGAATTTTCTCTCTGCCTCATACAGTCTGCATACACACACACACACACACACACACACACACACACACACGCACACACACATGCTCCTCTCCTTTCATTGCAACACACTCTTAAGAGACACACACTTAAGGATATATAACCTGTATATACGGGACATGAGTCAGTAAATTCAAATGAAATCGAAGGCTTCGCTTATCCCGTGTGAATGCACCACAGGAAACTCAGAGGTGAGGGGGTAATTTCTAAATCACATGAGGTCCCCAGATAATAATTATTCCTTGCAAATAGTACATTTGACTGCACTATTATGTTCAACATTAGTTACTCGTGTGTGCAAAGTCACCTGGAGATCAACATGTTTTCAAATACTCGCTCCAGCAATTTCCTATGTAAATGCCTTGGAATATATATATATTGTATTAACAAACAACAGCAATAATAGATGCTCATCTGACTATGATCACTATCAGCAGCTTATCATAGTTTACATTTAGCTATGTAATTTGCTTTCCCGTGCAAATTGGTATGTGGTATGGGATGTGCATGGCTTTGCCATCTTGTTGCTTATATTACATACAAGCAGTGGCGGCCAGTCAATACAGGGCGCAGGGGCGCCGCCCCCCTTAAAGTTAGGCAGAGAAGAATGCTCCTTTAACATGTAATTATTTAACATAATAATTATTTATTTTAATAATGAAATAGTCATTTAGTCACAATATTCCGCTGTATTTCTTAATATAATTTATTTGCAATAAAAAAAGAATCTGAACTGTATTACGTTCATTTGTGTTCGTGTACGCGGGGCGCCGGACAAATGAGTGTCTATGTAGACAGGTACGTTTTTGAAAAGCATGTGACCTGAGGCTGAGCTCCGATTGGATTTTGTCAAATCATCCTTCGGGCGCAGCTCTGTGTGCCCTGAACCCTCCCACTTTTATTCTTAGCGAATCAATATTGTTTTTAAATATTTGGGCTCATGTGATTGGACCATTCTCAACAAGTCTTTTCCAGCACTTCTTATGGCAAGCGGAGCTGCTGACGTGAGTCATGTGAGTAATGCCTTTATTTTATGCTAGTAGTAATGATACTTAATCACCTGATAAATGGCTATTTACAGGCGAGCATTAAAAGTTTAATTTAAATTTTGTTTGCGCCTGCCCCCTCCCCCCCCAAACATTTTTTGCACCAGCCGTAAGTGTATACAAGTACAGTTGAATAGTAATACTGTATAATTGCATTGCATAATACTGGATAGAATATTTTGAAGATGATAGGAAACAATTTTTCTGTTATCAGTTATTATCAGTTATTATAAGTCACCGAAGCAGCCATAAGACTAACAACAATAATTCATTTTTAAAATGTAAATAATATAAAATGTTTATTAAAAATGTAATTAAAACATTATAAGAATATACAAATATTCCCTATCCACATCAATAGAATAGACCTGAGATGATTTTTCAGAGAGTTTCAAGCTGACAGAAGGTCGCCTGGTTTCTTCCCACTATCTGATAGCATGTACAGTACTTAGGCAGATGTAAAATATTTAATGAATGTGTCAATGAACATGTGAAAGTGTGTGTTTGCATGAAACAATGTGATTGACATCCCATCTGGGGTAAATTTCCTTGTCTTCTTTCCTTGTCGTGTTCCTGAGATGTGAGCTTGCCCAGATTCCCTGTGCATACAGACATGTTGACTTAAATTGGTTAATACATTCTTGCCTTAAATTGGGTTCGAACTTAACTTTTTAAGTTTATTGTTATTTCATTAATTAAAATAATGCTTTATTAAGTTATTTAAGTTCTGTGAGTTATTTAAAAAAAATATCTGCCCTCGACCAAGTGAGAAGCTCTCTTTACAG
This sequence comes from Clarias macrocephalus, assembly GCA_011419295.1. Lineage (NCBI taxonomy): Eukaryota > Metazoa > Chordata > Actinopteri > Siluriformes > Clariidae > Clarias > Clarias macrocephalus. The sequence continues at coordinate 23,057 of JAAGKR010005394.1, read as the reverse complement.
AACTCTGAACAAAGCATATCTAAACGTATTTTAGACGTGAAGAATACCTTGCAGGTGGCATGGTGTGCTCACACCTCCAGAATCCAGGGTCTGTGTGCGTGGAGCTTGGATGTTCTCATTGTGCTTCATGGGTTTCCTCTGGGTAGTCTGGTTTCCTCCCACGGACCAAAGGCATGCATGTTAGGCTAATTAGCATTTCCAAATGTTTTCAGTTGAGACCAGGCTGGTCATGAGAGTACAATTCATTCTCAGGCTCTGTTACATCAGAAGCTGGTTAACTAGGGCTTTTATTTAGGTTCATGTTGTTCTGGTCTAAACTGCACACAGGGGAAACAATAGTGTGTCTTGAACACATTTGGTTAACCATTAAGAAAAGATTTAGGTGCAGAAAACATAGACTGTGTTTTTTTGTCTCATCTGTTTTAGACAGATGATGCAAAATACATGTTTAAACTAAATGATAACAACTACTTGTTAAAGATTAAATCAGTTGAACTTATTTTTAATAATTTAACTTCGTCAGTGGGTTTACAGAGGTGTAACAGGTTTGACGCATGGGCGGCACCACAAACACAGATACGAGGCGAAATCTTAGCGAAAGGGTAATTTTATTTAGAAAAGGGGGGGGGAAGGAAAAGAGTTTGAGGAGGGAGTACAGACAGAAGGAGAAGGAAAAATAAAGAATATGTGCACGTGCAGGTCTGGTGGCATTGCCTAGCTGGCATGCGGGCACAGGCTGGTGTGCGGTGGCGGAGTGGGCCTGTGTGGGCAGCAGCTCCTGCGTCTTCTGCCCAGCTCTCCACAGAGCGCGGCCTCAGATGGGAGTCTCTTCTATCGTTCGACGGCTAGGCGGCTTCATGGATGCACTGCCAATTTTTTTCTTCATTGACACAATCCTGAAGGCTGGCTCTATGTGGGAGTACAAGTGCCACGGGAGCTTGTGCAGTGTTTTCGTGGCTGTCCTTCCCATGGCAATCAAACAGCTGCTTTCAGTTTAATTCTTTTAAAGTCTCTGGGGCGTTACATGACTTTTGTTTGCATACCACTCTTCTGTGTTATTTTGTGTTTGCCGCACGACTCAGTGGATCTCCAGTGTCAGACCCCAAGCTACACTCTCCGCCTTGTTTTTATAACGCGGGGAGAATCCTGCAGTCAATTAGCACTGATTACTTTGCAGCTGTTCACACCTGCAGAAGGCGAGGCTACCTGCCTAGTAAGCCTACGGAGTTACTATATGCTGTACACAAAGGATATTGTACACCCTACCACACTAACTTTCCATTTAACTCATAAGTTAATGTAGCTGATATTTTAAAGCAGAATAAGTGGAAATATAAAAAGCCACTTGCTTCCTCTGAGGTTCATGAAGCTACCAACCGCATCTTTTTGCGCTTTCATATGCTTGCATGAGCTCATAGACTCCATTGATTGACAAATGTTGCTACGATTGCTTTTGGAGTGCTAGCATGCCAACCATCTTTAATGATCATGATCAGTTATGACAAACGCTTAGTGAAGTTGCACCAGTAGTAAACTGTGCCTTTTAGGCTTGGGCTTTCACTGAGTTTTAAAACTGTCTTGAAACAAATAAAAAAACCTTGCAAACATTGTTCTTATAATACCTGAAAAGGTAGTGGCAATGAAAAAAACTGTTATGAGCTCTAGGATACCTACTTAGTTAATCGCCAGATGTTCTAGTATTAGGACCACATATAGCTAGAAGTAAGCTTTCTGATCACTCTGTAACTCTGTATGGCCTTTCTGTTCCATCAAGTGCAATTCATTGGCTCCCTTTGAAATTCTGCATCGATTTTAATATGGTACTTGTGACCTATAAAGCATCAAATCGTCGCAAACCACAATATGCAAAGGATGCATATACATTTATCTTGTACATTATTTGAGTGAACTGCCGGTGTCTTATGAGCTGCCACACCTACTTCAATCAAAGGATGCAGGCTGCTTATCAGTACCGCATATTATGAAAAATACAACAGGGGGCAGAGCTTTTTCTTACAAAGCCCCAAAGTTATGGAATAACCTTCCAATTAATGTTTGGGACTCAGACACCATCTCAGTGTTTAAGTCTAGGCTAAAAACCTATTTATTTAGCCTTGTATTTTGTGCATTGCCTTAGGTAAAGGAGCAGATCTGGGGGACTCATGGATGTACAGTAGATGAACTGGTATGTTTAGATGCTGTCTTCCCCACTCTCATTGATCACTCAGGTTTGTTGACGGTGGAGTGACTTTGTTTTAACTCCCAGGCAGCACTCATGTCTGTCTTTTAGTTATGCTGTCATTGTTAGTCCTGCTTGCACTCTCCACTAAATGTGACATGTGACCATACATACTTTTATCTAACTGTTATCTCTTCATCTCTTCTCCTTTCTTCTCTTCTCTTCTCCCTCCCTCTTCCTGTCTCTCTCTGTCAAGCTACATATGCTGCTCCTGAGCTAACAGTGATCCAGACCCTCTCTGCCCCCTGGACCTGTCTGACTCGTCCTGGTGCCCCGCTTCTTGTTGAAGATCTAGACGCATGGAGGCCCTGTGTGGTCTGCTTGGGATGCATGTGGGGACTAGGGACGGTTCCACATTATCATGAAGACAGTCCTGGCCTCGGCTAATGCAGACAGCTGTTCTCTGAGGACTTGTGGCTGCATCTCCTCAAAAGTTCAGGACTGGAGTTTCCTACAGTCTGCTGGAGCCTACAGTAATGAACTGGACTACATATTAACTTAAATACATTATCTGTTAAACTGATCTTCTGGCACCTAACACAAAGTATGACTGCTAAACAAACCCTGCTATACAGTACGTACGTTATCACCCAAATGAGGATGGATTCCCTGTTGAGTCTGGTTCCTTGCAAGGTTTCTTTCTACTGGCATCTCTGGAAGAGATGTTTTTCCTTGTCACTGTTGCCCTCGGCTTGCCGATCAGGGACTATGTAATCATTTTGACTTATACACATTTTTCATGTTTCATACACATTTCCATAATTTTCTACTAATTTTCATTCATGGCTTTATTCATCTACATGGCAGGAGACTTCCTTTCAGGTTCAGCAGGGCCCCTAATGTTAAATAACCACATAGAAACAGCAGAGAGAATGAATCTGATTGGATGAATTGTTTTCTCACTTCCCTGGGTCCTAAAGACACACATGTTGTATCAGAAATGGGTTTGGAAGGAGAGGGATGTTTGAATGTAATGCAATAATTAAAGCGACATGATTTTTTCCCCCAGCAATATAATGCCATTCCTGAAGGCCTTAGCATGTTGCTACTGAGTTGCATCATACAAAAAAAATGACATGAGAAATTACAGCTATTTTTAATAGTGAAAGTAAACGCATTTCCACATGACTTTAAAGGATTAGGACTTAGATTAAGCACATCTGAGTAAGAAGGGTAGCATGTGAAAGTGCCCCCTTCATGCATAGTGGCCACAATACAAGCCTCTGAAGAAATGTAATGTGTCAATAAAATGAATCAACTGACTTCCTGAATGTACTGAATGACCAAGGTATCATTAAACAATTCAGGGGAGCATGAGTAATCGGTCACATACATAAATTGGCCACCACAGCAGTGGAGTCCTGACCTTAAACCCATTGAGAGTTTTCTGTGCTGTGCTGGGGAATACAGTACTTTAGAGTGTTTTGACCTTTTCATCATTTAATACAAGATAGCAAGCAAAAATGACCCTGGACAGACAAAAAAGTTGTGACCTTGAAAGAAAGAAATATTAAAGTGGCTTTTTTTTTTTTTGGGCCAGACAGTGTAGTGAGACATGACTGATGGGGGAAACCTCTTGGTTTCAACATTCTCCAAATTCGCATATAGTTTTCTATATACTGAAGATGTATTGATTTTTTATTTTTTATGTATTGTGGTCATTCACTGTTTATAAAAAAAAAAAAACGACGTGATGGTGCTCAAATGTCTTTTTTTTTTTGCACTTTGTGTTGCTCAAGAAAACAATTTGCTAAAATTATTAAAAAGTCCAAGTGTTCATCACATTTTAAAAGTTTTCTGATTATCATAGTCTTCGCTCAGTATGTAGTAGGCAGCACAATGTTTTTAAGGGAGTAAAATAATAGTCTGTAGAAGACCTTTGGGTGATTTGATAATACAGTAGTTACCCAAAAGTTTGGGAGACTTAAAGTGCATGAGTGATTTGTGGGAAATCAATATCAAGTTGGAGTTGGAGAAAGGAGACATACATATGGGACACCTCACCAGACAATACTCTTTAGGTAGAAGAAATCCCTAAAATGTCTTTTTTAAAGTTATTGTTCACTCACTATTATATTTAATGAATTGGTTACTGGAAACATTTTGTATATATGTATACAGTAATTTTCCAATATTTTTGATATACCCATCTAATAACCAATCAACTTATTTTCCATTATTATTATCCATATATGGTAGGTGATATTGGACTTCAAATGATGGATACTGGAATGTATTTCATTCTTTTTTTCCTCTTCTCAAGGCCAAGGATGTGGACACAAAAAGCAAAAGAGGGCTCACTGGCCTTTTTTATTTTCACTGAGCTCTAAAGCTATACCATCTTACTGTATGTAAGCATCAGATGTAAAGGGAGATTTAAGTCATAAATTGTACTGTGTAATAGTCCAAGGACATGCAGATTAGGCTGATTGGCATCCCAAATTGCCCATAGTGATTGAATGGGCATGTGAGTGTTTGTGTACATGTGTGCCCTGCGATGGATTGGACACTGTACAGGGTGTACCCCGCCTTGTGCCCAACCTGAAATAGGCTCCAGGTCTCCCTGTGACGCTGTATACAGGATAAAGCGATATAGACGATCAGATGAGTGAGTGATCTGTGTGTTTTTTTTTTTTTTGGGAATGCGCATGGGGGAGGAAAACAATATTCGTATATACAGTGAGGTCAATAAGTATTTGATCACCCTGTGATTTTGCAAGTTCTCTTACTTAGAAATCATGGAGGGGTCTACAATTTTCAGCATAGGTGCATTTCAACTATGAGAGACAGAATCTAAAAAGAAAAATCGAGAAATCACATTGTATGATTTTTTAACAATTTATTTGTGAATTACTGTGTCAAATAAGTATTTGATCATTTGCTTATCAGCCAGATTTCTGACCCTCAAAGACCTGTTATTCTGTTGGAGCAATTGTCAGAAAATGGAAGAGGCTAATGATGACAGTCAGTGTCCGTCGGACTGGTGCCCCACGGAAGATCTCTTCTCATGGGGTATCAATGATGTTAAGAATGGTGAAGAATCAGCCCAGAACTACACGGGAGGAGCTGTTCAATGCCATGAAGAGAGCTGGGACCATCGTTTCCAAGGCTACTATCAGTAATACACTAAGACGTCATGGTTTAAAATCTTGCATCGCACGGAAGGTTCCTCTGCTTAAGTCAGCCCATGTCCAGGCCCATTTGAAGTTTTCCAGGGACCATCTGGATGATCCAGAGGAGTCATGGGAGAAAGTCCTGTGGTCAGATGCGACCAAAGTAGAACTTTTTGGTCTTAACTCCATTCGCCGTGTTTGGAGGAAGAAGAATGATGAGTATCATCCCAATAATACCATACCTACAGTGAAGCATGGGGCTGGAAGCATCATGCTCTGGGGGTGTTTTTCTGCACAGGGGACAGGACGACTGCACTGTATTAAGGAGAGGATGAACGGGGCCATGTATTGTGACATATTGGGCAAAAACCTCCTTCCCTCAGTCAGAGCATTAAAAATGGGTCGTGGCTGGGTCTTCCAACATGACAATGTTTTTTTTGTTTTTTTTTTTGACTCAAGTGATCAAATATTTATTTGACACAGTAATTCACAAATAAATTGTTAAAAAAATCATACAATCTTTTTAGATTCTGTCTCTCATAGTTGAAATGCACCTATGCTGAAAATTGTAGACCCCTCCATGATTTCTAAGTAAGAGAACTTGCAAAATCACGGGGTGATCAAATACTTATTGACCTCACTGTATATAAAAAAAACAGTTCTCTGAGCCCTGCCTGTGGGACATGTTGGCTTGAGCCTGTGCTATGGAAGGAATGGAACTATGTAAGTCAGCAATCCTCCCTCTACTTAAAGACAAATTAAGCCATTGATTTCTTTCCTTGTACTTCAACTACTATTGATTTGGCAATGTCATCTAAAATTACCTCATCTAACAATGCATCCATTACAAACACCCTGTAACCAATTTTGTAGAGAGAGAGGTCATTTCCACCTACACACACACCCATACACATACTGACACTAAGAGGAATATATGATACCCATGAGACCATATGTAGAAGATGTATTAAATACTAGATAAGCCTACTTGGGTTTTCAAGGCTCGTAAAACACAGAACAATAAAGTGCTGCTGGAATGCATTCCACTTCTATGCACATACTGGTTCCCTGGACAGCAACGGCTGTGTACTTTTGTTTATGCTTTGCTAGTTTGGCTTCAGCTCTGTTATTACAATGGTAGATTACCTTTATGTATTCACCTGTTCTGTGTTTCACCTTAATTAGCTTAGTTGTCCATGCTTAAGGTCTTGCTGCGTAATAGAGCATCATGCAGTTCTGAGGATTGTTTCTCATAATGTTTATTGATTCCAGATTTTTAGATTTGTATGTTTGTTTTTGTAAATATGGATTATAATTTTTTATGTTGCCCATTTGGCCATTTTTTCCACCAAAGCTCCTAGACTGAGAATGATTAAATGAAAATAATGTCTGAGTATCAGTCATGCAGTGGTGGATGCCACCTTAGTGATGTGTAATGTAAAGAACGAGAGAGAGAGAGATTAAAAATATGCAGACTGGTATGCAAAGTTTGCTAAGAAACATGCTGTCCCTCATCAGTTATGCAAGTCAAGTCCTTTTGAAGCTGTAGAGGTGAAACCGGGTGATAATCTTCAAAGCCTTTGTTCATTCTAAAGGGTTCAAAAGTTAAGAGACACGGAAAGAGGTAGAACTGCTAACAGAGGTGTTAGTAATGTTATGTCAATTAATGATTATTTTTCTCACCACTTATTTCTGATGGTGATTTCTGGATCTTCACATGGTTTCTCCAGTATACAGCTTTCATGCAGTGAGAAAATGCAGTGGGTTGTTTAGAGGTCTATGCTTTTTTTTATAGAGTAACCTACAGTAAGTATGTATCATGTTAGTCTAATATAGTATGTGTAGGTAATCATAATCCTCTATGCATTTTTTATTTTATTTTATTTTTTTTTTTGGTTGTATCATAGCCATATAGTGGCTATGAAATACATTTTTTGTATGCAGGGAGGATTTTGCAGAACAACAGTCGCAAAAACTGTAGTAAAACCTGTGCCAAGCTTGTATGTGCGGACCCCTTGTCGGGAGCAGCCGTAAGACCAACAACAACATGGTGGTGGTGGTGTATCAGTAACATGCAACAAAAACCTGAACCAATCTATCTCGCTTTAGCTCACTCACTCACTCACTCACTCACTCAGAGTAGTCATATCTGCTGCACCCTTGATAATCACTACACATATTCAAAATGCAAAAAAAGTAAAGATTCCAGTATTAATATCAAATGAACACAAGACATGACAGTCTGGAATGCCCATCTAATTATTTTTGATACACAGAAAAAGACGGTGGGTATGAGACTATAAATCAAAGTTTCAGCTGCCTCTTAAAACCGACAGCATTTTAGCCATTTTTTGTTTTGTTGTTGTATTTTTGTTTGTTTAAATATAAAACTTTATAAAAAGTTTTTTTTTTATAAGCATATATAGGGCTCATAATTTCAGCACAATCATTCATTCATTTCAGTTCATTTACTTCACCCAATTATACAAATATGAGCAAATAATAAACACATCGGTCACATAGGCAAAGAAATAGCACAGATACACATGAACATGTCTTTTCATGGTTGTTTTCAGTTGTTTCCATGTCCAAATAATAATAATGATAATAATAATAATATGCTCATTTTGAGAGTTCTACATTTTGCAATATGATTACAATATTCTGGTGGTTGTAAAATGTACTAATTATAAAAGTAATGCTAACTCTAATTTTACCTGAAATGTAATGCTTGATGTTTGAAGCCTCCCCGTTAACACACACTGGCAAGGCACATATATAATGGTCATTGATTTACGCTGTGTTGCCAGCATGGATCAGTGCCATTTGAGTTTCAAGGATTAATTCTCTGACAGTTACGTAGATGTGGTGACCAACATAGGAATTCAACATGTGAATTTCAGCCTGACAGCCAGGAACGGGTAAAGGAGCAGGGTGAGTAAGGGAAATGATGTTATCAAAGACAAACCACAGGATGTTCTCTCAGGCAGGCCAAAAAAAGTTTTTTTTCAACATGTTTCATGCACTCCACTTGGATATAGTTGTCATCGGTTGACATAATAACTCCTGCGTAAAGAACACAATCCTACCTCACTACTCAACAGTTTACACCAACTTCTGGGTTCATCCCAACACTGTCAGTGGGATAATTTTTCGTTCAGGGTCATTGTTGAAATCAAAGATCTTTGGGTTAAGTATTGGTGCTTCATTGTGAAAAACAGGCAGCTCACATCGCAAAGCATGAGACAAGTAGATAAGACTAGATAAGTATCTGCTTTAAACACATGTGTAAACAATTCTGTAATAAGAAGGTAACCGCTTCCACACACTGTCTATACTGTGTGCAAGGATGATCACATAAAAAAAAAAAAACACCAAAATGTACATTGAGCATCTGAATGTTGTCCAGCATAGGACTACAGAGAATGTAATTTCAATTTTCCTTTGTTTCATGAAGAGAAAATGGTGTTGAAGCTGTGTGTCGTTCATTGTGCTAAAAAGTCACACCTGACTTGCCTGCTGGTGTGAAGCACGGAAGTGGACAGCTTGAGCTATTTTCACATTAACTTATGTGCATTATGTACAATAAGCCTTCTTTAGATTGCAGATTCTTCTTTAAGGCTTTGTGATTTAAGTATCACTAATTGAACACTTTGATAAGTGCTCTTAATATCTTTCTTTAAAGTCATTTAAATGACCCCTTTAATCTGTCTGCTTTTTGTTTTTAAATGAATCTTTATCTAGAAATAATCACAAACGATTTACATACAATTATTTGTATCTTTACAAAAAAGATGTCACATTTAATTCAGTCAATTATAAGAGAAAAAGTAGTTTGTACAGTCATACAGTATGTTCAGATTTGCTTAATCTACAGCACTGTGCAAAAGTCATGAACCACCTTCATTTCTTCAGGTGAATTTTTGCTTCTAGTTTTCGGTCCTTGTATCAGTCCAGTTTAAGAGGAAAGAGCCTTTTGCTTGTTAAGCCTCATAATGACCTACGGTATGATTTATTCAAGCATAAATATCTAACTTAAGACATGAATCAGAGAAAACGTGCAAATGACGACACACGTTCAGGCCAGTGATTAGTATACCGGTGATGCTGAATGCTGAGTGGTTGGACCAGATGAGAGGGGAAATGAGGTTTCCACTACAGCAACCAATTTTTAAATTGTTTAAAAGATTTGTTTAGGCAAAAAATTGCAGCCTATCACAGTAAAACACTCCTTCATGTTTCTTTTAATTTCATTTCATTTAATATGAGGAAATGAGGGGTGGCTCAGGACTTTTTCAGAGTACTGTGCATAAATAAAATGTTCTATGTACAGTACAGACCAAAAGTTTGGACACACCTTCTCATTCAAAGAGTTTTCTTTCTTGTGTTCTTTCTTGTGTTCTTTAGCCCAAACAAGTCTCTTCTGCTTGTTGCCTGTCCTTAGCAGTGGTTTCCTAGCAGATATTCTACCATGAAGGCCTGATTCACACAGTCTCCTCTTAACAGTTGTTCTAGAGACGTGTCTGCTGCTAGAACTCTGTGTGCCATTGACCTGCTCTCTGATCTGAGCTGCTGTTAACCTGCGATTTCTGAGGCTGGTGACTCGGATGAACTTATCCTCCGCAGCAGAGGTGACTCTTGGTCTTGGACTGCACTTGAGGACACTTTCAAAGTTTTCCCAATTTTTCGGACTGACTGACCTTCATTTCCTAAAGTAATGATGGCCACTCGTTTTTTTTCTTCACTTAGCTGCTTTTTCCTTGCCATAATACAAATTCAACCTCTTTGAATGAGAAGGTGTGTCCACTGATATGACACTGATTAATGACCTTTTTGTATCTTATCCTGATTTTATAATTATTTATGAAAATTGTTAGCCCATAAATATCCTTTAATTATTTATTTCAATTGTTTAAATATCTCCATGCTCATACTGTATCTATTTATTCTCATGTAGATGCTCTTACTAGGTAGTAAGTTGTGTATCTACCAGGATGCAGTTTGTTTGTTTGTTTGCTTTTGCATTTACTCTGGTGCTTGTTTGTTAATGACTTGCATCATCAGGCTTAAACAGTGTCTCCACTCAAGTGCTTAATTCCTTTGGTTTTCTGATCATTTTCATCAACTGTTTTGGAAAAGCCAATTGTATACCGTATGCTGCCTGTTTCTTGTCTGCTATAAGTTTAACAACCATTTGCTTTTTCCTTTCTCAGCACTATGATGCCTCAACTCCTTATTCAGAGCATTGGCAAACTTTAGATGTTTTCTCAGCTCTCCGTTATTTTGGATGTTTTTGGCAGACTGTTGTTCTGGAAACTAATACAGTAAGTGGTACATTAGTAAATGCTAGTATATTTTTGTCCTTTAATAGTTTTTTGCTTTATTTATTTGCTCTTTTTCTAATTGTCTATATGAACAAGCAATATCAATAAGATTTACACTATAAATAGAGATTACAGTAGAGTGTGTGGCTGGGGTTGTGCACGTGTTGTTTACATTTACACAGCATCCTCTAACTCTCAACACTTTAAACACCAACCAGGAAGTGCTTCTGCAATTATTAGTCATACATTGACATACATCTGATCATAGCGGGTCACAACAACAACATAAAAAAAATTTCTCCGTGCCATTATTTATTAAAAAAAAAAAAACACGTGGGCAATACTTAGTACCCCCTTACTACTTCCAGAGGGTAAGTTGCAGCCAGATGTTGCAAACCATCAGCCCTTGAATAATTAATCAGCAGCAGGTGTGCAGACCTCAATAAAAGCAAAAGTTTTGGCAGGTTGCTGGTCTGGAGCATTCAGGTGTGTGTTAACACAATGCCAAGAAGGAAAGACATAAGCTGTGGTCATAGAGAAGCAATTGTTGCTGCACATCAATCTGGAAAGAATTCTGAAAAACAATTTGGAGTTCTACAGAGAGAAAGATTATTCACAAGTAGAAAGCATTCAAGACAGTTGCCAATCCTCCCAAGAGAGGACTTCCCGGCACAATCACTCCAAGATCAGACCATGCTCTGAGAAATTAAATATAACAACAACAACTAAGAACTACATCTTGGACCCTACGGGCTTCACTGAGCATGTTAAGTGTTAAAAGTCCATAACAGGACAAGTATGGTTTGTTTGGAAGGGTGCCACTGGAAAGCTTCTTCTGTCCACGAAGAACACGGAAGCACAAACAAGGTTTGAAAAACTGCATCTAAATAAACCACAAGATTTCTGGTACAAAGTGGAGGTGTTTGGCCTTAATCCCCAGCAGCTTGACCCACTGTCAAGCACTGCGGTCATGGGGTGATTATTTGTGTTGTTTTGCAGGCAGCGGACCTTGGCTCCACGCAGTCATTTATTTAACCAGGAACTCCCCTGTATACCAGAGGATTCTATAGGCAAATGTGAGGCCATCTGTCCAACAGCTAATGCTTAGTCGAAATTGTGTCATGCAACAGGACAATGATCCAAAGCATTCAAGAGGTAAGTCTTGTGCTTCTTTTCCTGGGATGGTCTTCATGAGAGCCAGTTTCATCGTGATGCTTTTGATGGGTTTTGCAAATGCATTTGACAATACTGTTCTTAAAAGAACTATTCCAGAACAACTGACATTAATGTCTTAAAATAACAAGGGACTGTTGTTGATACTTAATTAACCAGTGCCATACTGCATGTGATATTTCATAGTTTTGAAAAAAAAAAAGTAGAAAATAAATCCAAAGGTGTCTCTAAACTTTAGACTAGCCTTTTTCCTCAGATGTTAATTTACAAAATAAGCACAAATGCTTTAATTAGACACAGGCAACATCAGGAAAAAAAATCTCTATATTTGAAGTTATTATGAGCCACAGTTAATTATGAGCCTGAAGTCTCCAGTTTATGTCCCGCTCGGTTGGCAAACTATTTATAGGAAGGCTGCCATACATGTTTTCACATACAGTAGTAGAATTATAGATTAAAATTAGCATAATCCATAAACTAATTAAGCAATATCACACAAGAGTGTGTGCTACTTTCCCTTGTGCCTATGGCCACATAACAGCCTTGCTGATGTCTGGCATAACAGCACAACCTCAAGTGTAACATTGCTTTTATACAACAGTTCCACGAACACTAATTATTATCAACATAATTTGCTTGTTTATTTAGCCAGTTATTTTTTTTTCCTCCACTAACATATATCCTTCCACAACTGGTTGGAAGGACCACACCCAACAACGTACAGCACTCAAAGTGTCCACTGCTAATGACTTGGTGCCAGACACTACATGACACCCCCAGAGACCTTGTAGATTGTGACCTGAGGGTACAGAGCTGCCCAGGCAGCATAAGTAGATCCTATACAATAGTGTGCAAAATGTTTTGCATTGTAATGTTATGGCTGGTCACTGTAAAAGACAGGCTTACTTGTGTTTACCCATTGTCCTTCTTTTAAAGAATTGATGCAAATTCCTGTTTATTATGTAACATGTGGATTAGTCTATTAGTGTACAGAGGTGTTCACAAGAGTAACAAAGTTGAAATAAGAAAAGAAAAAAAAAGAATATAATACAGTTAAACAAAATAAATAAATACCTTATAGTTCTTATAAAGAACTTGCCATAAACTATTTTAAACCCACAGATAAATTACTAAAGTATACAAAATACAAAATAATATTCCATATAATCAAATCCAATACCGTTTATTTTATTCTACGATAACAAGATATTTTAGTTTTGATGATTCATCTATTCTAGAAATAATTCCTAGGAACAGAAAAATGCACCATTTTTGTAGAATTACCCAGAGCTTAGTAAACAAAACAAACACAAGACATAAGTCCAGGGCAAGACTAGAACTTAAATAAATGAAACAATGAAGACAAACGGTAATGAGTAATGGGAAAATCAAAATAACCTCAACTTCAATACTAAACAGAAAGCAGACCATATGATCCTTAACCTTTGAGCAAGTGCCTGCAAAGGAAATCATCCTGGGGAAAAAAGTGGGAGGTTTTAGACTTACACCATTTTGGTGATTATCAGTCGATTACCAGATTTTTGCAGTTTTTGCAATCAAGGGATATGCAACCAAGTGCTACAGTATGTACTTTAATTTACTTTAAGAACATCTGTTGAAATACCTTTTATCAAAAAATGTGTGGTCTGTCACCATATTATAGTCTTGACATACAGTATCATCCACCTAAAAAATAAAATGGAATTGTTATGCGATTTTTATTTTTTTTTTAAGATACACTAAAGAAGCATGGGTTTAGATCAAATAATAAATATTAAGTAAAATAATTAAAACTTTAAATTCAATTTCTACCTTAAAGGATATTTACCTTTACATGTGCTAAATAACCTAGACCATTGTACAGTACCTCTTGCCATACACCACACAGTTATTAGTTGAGCAAAAGTATAGGTACAGATAGTCTTAAAAATACATGAATGTACAGTAAGGAACACTTACTTTGCATATCTCAAATTCAAATTTTATTTGTCACATACACAGTCATACACAGTACTATATGCAGTGAAATGCTTAGACAACTGCCCTGACCTTAAAAAAGACTATTAATAGGAATAATATAAAAAGTTACTTATCTAAGAAAGAATATCTATAGGAAATAAATATTAAAACAAAAGTAAATTTGAGAAATATATATAAGTAAATTTAACTAAGAAGAACAAATTTAACTAAGAAAGAATAAAATAAAATATAAAATATCTGTATAATACAAAATATACACTATAGGAAGATATAAGAAAGATATAAGAAAAATAAAATAAAAATCTAGCTGTACAAATAGAAAAAATAGAATTGTGGGAGTGGAGTAAACATAAAAGAACGGAATTTACGTTCTTTTAATCTCTTACGTAACTATGTAAGGTCAACTACCCAACAACACAAAACTACTGCTTTCTTCTCTTGTCATGCTCTTTATGGCTTGGACTATAGCTTCTTTCGGCTTCTGTTTGGCAGACAAAAAAAAAAAAATCTGTAAATTTCTGAAATTATTCTACTGCTACCAACATAAGTTACCTCATGAATAAAGATCAGTGTTGCAGAAGTATCCATTCAAACTCGTACATCACATACATACATCATACTTCACTAATGATCACTAAATAAATAATAAATAAACAGTACGAGTAAGACATATATAATAAACTAGACTATCTAGGCAGGCTCTTTTACAGTGTGATAGCTTAGTATGTAGTGATTGTCAGTTGTGTTTCATGTACTGTATAAGTGCTGGTACAGCCTTTATTAGTGGTCAGAATAATAAAACAGACATACATTAACATTAGGTAGTTACCTTACATATACACTAAAGCTAATGAAACCCCAATAGCACTTTAATAAATTACAAAGAAAACGAATATTATACGTCGTTATATATTTTTTTTCTTTCTGTATTAATTGCTCAAAAATGCATTCATTTTGGGTGAGGTTTGTGAATTATATAAATATATTATAAGTAATTTGGAAAGTACTAAAGTAGTTTTCCCCTACATGATTTATGTACTCAGACATGAGTAATTTTCTTGATCACCAGTTTATTATTAATACAGTAATTTTTTTTTAAATTATTACTATAGTAGCAGCACTCAAGTCAATGTACTTATTACAATTTCTGGCAGTACATGGTTTATTTATATGTGTATTTTGTATTAAATAGATGACGACACATTATTAAGCTGGCATTAATATTGCAACATATACATTTTATTTAATAACAAAGTTGTGATTTATAGTAAAAGGTGAAATGATGAAGCTCCAGTTGTATGCCTGGTCTAACATTTCATCATGATATTAAGGTATTTTCTTTCTATTCCTACTTACACAAGGCATGTATATGAAGGGTGTTTTGTGCCTAAATGTAATATACAGCCTGATTGTACAGCGTGGCTCTTATGGCACTGTAAATGGCCTAACCGCAATGTAGGAGGTGGACTCCATACTGTTTATATCGACTATATATTCTAATTACCATAGACTAGTTGATGTACTGTAGGGTCATTGTGAGGTGCTGGCAAGGCACAGTGGAGTGTTCACCTGTTAGCATAATGGAGAAAGTGGATTGAGCCGGGCTTGTCATTAAAGGGAGAACTTTTCTCCATGCTGCCAGCAGTGCAGTAGAGCAGTGCATTAGACCTGCCTCCAGCTGACATGTAAATGAGTCATTTTGAACCGCTGCATCACATCAGCAGCTAG
>JAAGKR010005394.1:0-5000 GCA_011419295.1 Clarias macrocephalus | reverse complement strand
ACTAGAGACAATGGTCCACTTTTTATGAGGTTCATATTAAACAAAAACCTTGCGTATGAAACACACAGAGATACTCCGAACCAGAAAGCAAGCCAAAATAGAAACCGAATGCATGCTTATAATATTCATCATGTGTTATAGGACATATAAAGTGTTTTTAAAAACTCATAGTCAGGTGGAGATGAATTAACCAGACAAAATCTGTATAAACCTGAGACATACTGTTACCGTTAAAGCGATGAAGTCTGAGGAAACTGTGAAGAGGATGAGCTCCCTCTAGTGTTTACTTTTTATGCTGTACTATTTAAGTGTCTGGATTTTTCTGGATTAATATAATATAATATAATATAATATAATATAATATAATATAATATAATATAATATAATATAATATAATATAGGCTCTTGTTATAGAACCTCAGGGCTGTTATCTGCTAGAACTTAGAGAGTTGTTGTTGTTGTTGTTGTTGTTGTTGTTGTTGTTGTTGTTGTTGTTGTTGTTGTTGTTGTGTTTGTTGTTTTTTTCTCATATGCAAAAATTCTTTTTTGCATATGAGAAAAAAATTTTGTATTGTTTGTATGTGGCATATAGAATCTACTTTAAGGTAGAAACATACAATTATATAAAAGTGCTTATTCCAAGTCAGCTGAAAACTTCTACTTCTCTATAAAGATTTTTGTCACACTTAACAAATAATAATAATACCTTTAGGTTTATGTTGGTTGTCATAAACGACTAATGCCGTAGTTATAAATGTCATAATGAAGTCAATAAAAATCTGACAGCAAATTTAACAAATGCAGTTTTTATTGCATTTCATTCCTTTTAGTGGAAGTCATGTTATAAATGATTATCTCAGTTCTACTCAGTGGTCAAATGTCTTCATTTAAGTGTTGTATACCTTTGCATACTTATACTTATATGCACATTTGTTAGTATTACAGTGATCTGTACTATGATATTGACCTCAGTCACACATTGTTGACTGAATTATAATGGTGCTAAAGCATACAATAGCATTTATTGTCTTTGCTTCACTTGCATAAAGTTAAATGGCACCATTTTCTAGGTTGTTTTTGAAAAATACCTGCATTCTAAATTAGCTACTATGTGGTGAAGGATCAGTGTGAATTTGGCTGCATGTGTTGCGCCCACACACATTCACTGCTGCTGGCCATGTGAGGAAAAGAGTGGGTGTCGAGCACGATCATTCTCCGTAGCATTTAACACCAAAGTTATGAGTCATTACACTATGAAAATACACTGATCAGCCATAACATTGAAATAAACAATATACATAAAGAATATCTTTTTAAAATGGCATCTTACATGGGTGGGATATATTAGGCAGCAAGTAAAGTAATATCAAAAAGTTGATGATTTAGAATAAAAATAAAAAAAAAACATGAGCAAATGTAAGGATCGATTAATGTAAGGGCCAAATTATGGCTAGATTACTGGGTCCAGCTTCAAAATTGCATGGCTTGTGGGGTGTTCCTAGTAAGCAGTGGTTAGTACTAAAATACTAAAAGTGGTCCAAGACGGTACAACCAAAGAACCGTTGGAAGGTGAGGTCATGTGCAAGGCTCTTTGACGCATGTGAGGAACGAACGGTAGTCCCACTGGTCTGATCCATAGAACAGCTACTGTAATACAAATTGCTGAAAAAGTTCATCCTGGCTATAATAGAGCAGTCTCAGACAGACACACAGGCAAAAGCTGGCGGAGGCAGTATAATGCTCTGGGCAATATTCTGCAGGGAAACATCGGGTCTGACATTTCCGTGAATGTTACTTTGACACATACCACCTACCTAAGCATGCTTGCAGAAGAAAGTACACCCCTTCATATAAATTGTACACGTAATGGCAATGGCAAAAAATTGTTCAGGAATGGTTTGATGAACATAAAGAATTGAATGTGTTGAACCATGGAGGTCCCACCTCAAAACATACAGGGTTTACAGTATAGGATCTGCAGCTAACATCTTGGTGCCAGATACCACAGTATGCCAAAATAAAGGAGGTGGTTGTAATGGTATGGCTAATCTGTGAATAATGAGCATAATATTAATGTTAAAGCTAATGACGGTTCCGGGCTGCATTTGTTATTGGGCTTTTGAAGCAAACTACAAAGTAACAGCAGAGACAGTCAGTGGTGGACAGAGCTGTCTGCCAAACTCCTGTTGGCTTTACACAAGTCCCTTTGAAGGCTGAGGACCTGATGTAACAGTACTACTACTTTTGTAGCTCCTCTTGTAATTGCTCAGTCTTGTGCAGTCGCTGGTCCCTACTGTATGTGTATCCTCATTACTGATGGTTTCACAGTCTTTGCCATTGCCTCAATCAGGATGTTGCACTTCTGCTGTGAAGAGTGGACACCTACAGACATTATTATCTATGCTTCTCTCAGGCTAGAAGGTGTTGCATGACTAACAATTACACAAGTTTCTAGCTTCAGGTGAAGGGTTGGTGAGTGACGGAGTGATTTGAAAAGGATCCTCGGTTTACTTAAAGATTTTTACTTATTTTGAAAAATCATAATTAGTCAACATGGTAAGGATGTCTCATCTGTTCATTTATAATGTAAATACCAATATGTAGAAAAATAATGCACTCCATGTTTCCATTAGTTGCTAGATTTTATCATTATAAAATAAACAAACTATACAGGTTATGGATGTGAAAGCTTTTTCTAGGCAAAATGACAACTAGCTTATCAATGTCCAAATTATTATAAAATGTAATAATAATAATAATAATAATAATATAGGTAATATTTGCTGTTTGCCTGATGGTCGCTACAAGGTAAAGTACCCCAAATTTGCTACAGAATGTTACATAAAACATTCATGTTATGTTACAGACGTTTTGACCACAAGGAGGATGTAATGTGTGGAAAGTAATGTTAATGTTTTCAGTAATTAAGTAGTTAATAGTATTGCAGGAAAAATAAGCCTTAATATAATACTTTTCTTTCCTTAGTGTCAGTAGTTATTGCTCAGATAAACATACTGATTGAGAAATTAATAAATTTTCTTAACGTAAGTAACAGTACTAACCCAAGTTTTAATTATGAACAACTCATTTCAACTTTCTAAGAACACTCATTTAAACTTATGTCCCTGCATAGTTACCTTTACGCTCTGGCCAAGTGTTCTAAATCGATATTTTTTTCTTATATTGACTTGTAATTTATCAGCTGATTTGTATTTTTACTGTATTATTAACTGTACAACATATGTCGAAATGTATGTGGTCTGTACCTGTCTAGTCAAAAAAAATATCTTTGTTGAACATCAGGTTTTCGGATTTAGTCTCCCCTGGTCTTATTAGAATCTCTACTCGTCTGAGAAGGATGTGGAGATGTTTGCCCATTCAACCACAACAGCAATAGTGAATTTGTCCTGGGAATGCAGTCAGTGTTCCAGTTCATCTCAAATGTGTTCAGTGTGGCTGAGGTGAAGACTTGCGCAGGACATTGGTGCAATTCTTACACTTTATCCTTAGCAAACCATATCCTTATGGAGATGACATTGTGCACAGGTGCATTGTCACATGTTTGTGTCCTTAAAATCCAGAAAAGAAACATCTAAATAAGACAGAATACAAAGAATGCTGTGTGCTTCCAAAGCACATTATAAACTTCCCAAATATGGTTGTAATAGTTAGATGTCCACATACTTTTTCACCATATAGTAGACCTTATTCTTACTATGGTGGCCCAGAAGAGCAAATCACCTCTCATGTGTGCGAGTATGCTCCAAATCCTTATCACAAGCTTTTATTTCTATAAAGAAGCAAAAAGATTGTTAAATCGATTCAAACTTTTAAAACAAGCTACCATATATATACCACATTTGCATTTGATATCATTTCTATAAAGTTAAAATGCACAGATTTAAAATAATTGAGCCCAGCACATAATCATCATAATTATAATGATGCTGTCAAGTGCTGCATTAAATGTTTAAATGTGACACAGCTCTCTCTGACCAAGATTGTTTTCTTTCTCTGATTAGGTAAGAGGGGGAGGCTGGGAGGAGTAGAGAACCGTCTTACACTTTCCCACACACTCCCACTGAGGCCAGAAGTACGAGATAAAGAAAACAACAACTTTAATTGTTATTCAAAATGAAATCACTTTCCTGATGTGAAGATAAAACTAGCTTGCATTTATGGGCAGATTCAAAATCATAACAATCTGCAGTTTAGGGACCAGTATTACTTGAAATAAACACAGACTTGTACCACTTATGTCTGTAGACACTCACTCATTCATCTTCTATACCGCTTTATCCTGTATTCAGGGTCACGGGGGGCTGGAGCCTATCCCAGGGGCACAAGGCAGGGTACACCCTGGACAGGGTGCCAATCCATCGCTGAGTACACATACATACTGCACACACACTCTTGGAAATTTGTGAATGCCAATAGCCTAATCTGCATGTCTTTGGATTGTGGGAGGAAACCGGAGTACTCGGAGGAAACCTTTCTGTAGACATTCAATACGAAATATTGAATATTGAAATGAGAAACAGAATAGAATGTTTTCAGTCAGAACCCAGACATAGAATCTGTCATCGACTTGACGACCCATCAATCAGACAGCTGGGTTGTAGTGGCTGAATGACCTAAGAAGACATCAGTTCCTTTAAGGAGGAATCAAGGATGGTAATATCTCTCGGCCTATGCCACAGAAGATCTCTGAGTGGTATGTTTCTTCAAGGATTAAGACATCAATGCTGTGAAAAAGGCCTCTAAGCACTGAGAATTTGCTCATGTTGACACTTTCAAAGAATGCACTCAATATGTCTTAAAAAAAAATACTTATGTGAATGCGATATGTGTGGCCTGCAGGTCTGTTGGTTAATTGACATAAGAAACTAAAAGTGACACTGGAACACTACTTGATGGATAGATTTAGATTAAAGTCACAACGAGGACTTCAAAATGGCGAATGTATCAGAACCATTTGATTTAAGACCACACAGGACACA
>JAAGKR010005393.1:25591-51552 GCA_011419295.1 Clarias macrocephalus | reverse complement strand
GTGTATGTGTGTGTGTATGTGTGTGTGTATGTGTGTGTGTGTGTGTGTGTGTGTGTGTGTGCATGTGTGTATATGTGTGTGTGTATATGTGTGTGTGTATATGTGTGTGTGTGTATATGTGTGTGTGTGTATGTGTGTGTGTATGTGTGTGTGTATGTGTGTGTGTATGTGTGTGTATGTGTGTGTATGTGTGTGTATGTGTGTGTGTGTGTGTGTATGTGCATGTGTGTATATGTGCATGTGTGTATATGTGCATGTGTGTATATGTGCATATGTGTATATGTGTGTGTGTGTATGTGTGTGTGTATGTGTTTTAACTCCCTCACCCGGTGGAGCGCTTGCCTCCGAGGATGTGTAGTTTGCATTTCAGCGAGCCACTCAAGCTTGTCTGTCATTTGCATGAGGATAATTGTGTTAGATACGTGACAACAGCTCTCTTGTGCGTCTCGTATTCAGCATCACGTGCTCCGCGCTCGCCTCATAAGATAATCTCTGTAAGCTTTTTCAAACATGCACGCATGCACACACACACAAGAACCACAGGCCAGGTATTAGGCAACACTCTAAAGAATTTAGGCGTCTAGCTGCTGTGCTTATTGACGGTCGCTGCTGTGCTGTGCTGTGCTTATTGACGGTCGCTTTGGGGGGTCGCAGAATTGTTTTGTACAAAAAATATATATATGTTAAAAAAATATTTTTTTAAATGAGATGCAGATGCAGATCCGGGATTCTTGGTTAATTTTTTCACTCAAGACCGTGTTTTTCCTTGTTTTTCTCACATTTTTGTAACTACCAGTGTACATTTGGCACTTTTTTGTTTTCCTTCTATTCACTCAACCACCAGTGTGTGTGTTTTGCATGTAATCCTTTGAAAAGCGAGTGGTAAAAATAAATGCTTTATACTTGAACAGATTTATTATTATTATTAGTCAAGGTTGGACCATTTACATTTATGCATAATTGTTAAAAAAAATAAAATAATAAAAGCATAGTTTTTTTTTAAAGTAAGGTTTTAACTTTGCCTTTAAAAAGTTTAATCAATTAATCGATTTTAATGAAAAAACAATGATTAATTAATTTGATTTCAGTTGATTGAGTCAACCAACAAAATTTATGTGCATTTAAATACTTAAATAGCAGCTACTTTTATTATTATTATTAGTAGTAGTAGTAGTAGTAGTAGTAGTAGAAGTGGTGGTAAATTTTTTTTTACTTGTTTCACCATTATATTACAAAAAAAACTGTTGTGTATACAGTACTGTGCAAAAGTTTTGACCCCCCCCCCCTTTTTTTCCATTAAAGAAATGGAACCAATTGTTTTACTGTAACAGGCTGCAAAGTGGCTAAAGATGCAATTTATAAACTGGTTGTTTATGTAACAACCTGAGCAGCAGCCTCATTTCCCCTCTCGTCTATTCAAACCACTCAGCATTCAGCATCAGCAGTAAACTAACCACCAGCCTGAGCGTCTGTCATCATCTGCAGCTGTTTCTCACTGGGTCAGGACTTAAGTTAGATGTTTGAGAGATTCATAGGTCACTGTGTAGAAACTGGACTCAAAATGAGAGACACAAAAGTTGTTGAGCCTGGAGAACTATTCCTCAAGACTACAAGAAAAATACAAGGAGGTTTTTGCAATATACAGAAATACAGAAGTCTGACGCTTTGGTAGCAAATTAGGTTTGCGTGTGTGGTACTGCAGTAAAGGATTTCCAAACTGAAAAGCCCTTTTTAGTTACTTTAGTTACTTTAGTTACTTAGACCACTAACATAGTCCTTCCTTGGTCTTGTTTTTTATATATTTGTTTCTTTCGTACATGCATGTATTTGAGTGTTGCTCAGGCGTGAGTGTTGGTGAGCGTGACTTGGTGAACCTGCCCTCCTCCCTCTTCCACACTCCACCTTGTAAAAGCTGCAGGAGTGTGTGTGGAGGGAAGTATAAACCAGCCTTCAGGGGGCTGCTGCACAGCAATGTGAAATGTCAGCAGTAACACACACACACACACACACACACACACACACACACACACACACACACACACACACACACACTCTTTCACGCCATCTTTACTCTAGTGAAAAGGAAGTTGTTTCAAATGTAAATCTAAATACAAATAATTAATATGAACTACTGTATCTGCTTTTGCAATTTTTTTGTTCAGTACAAATGTATATCGTGTAAACTGCACAAAAACCTGCCATATTTTGGACACCAGCTTATATTCATTGAGAGGATGTCTGTAGTGGTGTCAGTGTGGAGGTTTGGAGTATGGACGTGTGTGTGTGTGTGTGTGTGTGTGTGTGTGTGTGTGTATGTGTGTGTATGTGTGTGTATGTGTGTGTATGTGTGTGTATGTGTGTGTATGTGTGTGTATGTGTGTGTATGTGTGTATGTGTGTGTGTGTCGGTGTGTATGTATGTGTATGTATGTGTGTGTATGTATGTGTGTGTGTGTGTATGTGTGTGTATGTGTGTGTATGTGTGTGTGTGTGTGTGTGTGTATGTATGTGTGTGTATGTATGTGTGTGTATGTATGTGTGTGTGTGTGTGTGTGTGTGTGTGTGTGTGTGTGTGTGTGTGTGTGTGCGCGCGCACTTGTGGCTGTTGAATGAGTAGATTAGTGAAACTGAGCTCTGGTGGTGGTGTGTACGCACACAAATGTTCCTTGCTCAAGTGTGTTTGGATGGCAAATTTAACATTAAACCACACACACACATGCACATTAACCTGACCTGCTGAGCAACAGCAACTTTTCATAATTTTCATCTGTTAAAATAATGATAATAATAATAATAATAATAATAATAATAATATGTGTGATTCCCTGTTCTCCCCCTTTTTATTAATAATAGATTTATTTAATATTAAATTAATAATTGCATATCATTTTGTGTGTATATATATATATATAACAACAAAGATGACCACTATCTTTGTAGTTTGTATTCAGTTATATTTAGATTTTAAAATACAATTACTTATGCTCAAAAAGAAAAAAAGAACATTTTTATACATAAAACTCCGTTTTGGTGACCCAGATTTTTTGCTGCACTTCATATTCATATATTCAGAATTATGTGCTTTGCGTTTTATTGCTTTTACACCACTGCAATTCATCAACCGTTCCAACATTCTGTAGTTAAGCGACACATCTGCTTACTGCGTTTATGGACTGATAGAAAAGCATTAGAAATCCAGCCGGAGGGAATCCAGCCTGTCGCAGCCCGAGTTAAAGACCGAGATTATTAGTGCTGTGCAGATTCAAACGATCGTTTGTCCATTCAATTAATTCAATGAGTTTTCGATTTAGAAAGGATTTCTGCTTGTAAATTATTTAGGCTAAAAAATAAATAAATAAATAAATAAACATCTGTATTTCAATTCAAGTATCATAGTTCCTAAGTTTTATAATGTACGCTATACATTTGTGTGCATTTTATATTCAATAGTAAACCTATACATATATATATACATTTTTATGAATATAAGAACCAGAACAGGAGAGAGGAAGTTATCACCTTCTGGCACTTCCTGTCTCATTGTTTTGTTGTTGTTGTTTTTTTAATCATGTTGAATTTCAACATAATTGAAATCCAACATAATTGAAAGTAAATTACTTCAATTATTATAATTAAAGTCACAGTCTGGCATTGAACAATTGAGTTTCATTAGGAGGATGTGTGCCAATATTTGTATTTACCACTATTAAATTGTATATATGTATATATATTTTTTTATTATTCATGAAGTTCATAAATTCCAGACAACACCTATACTATCAAAACTCTATATGAATTATATTATATATAAAATATAAGAGTAATTGTAGCATTTTGTGATTTAATAATTGCACAGGTCCAAACTGCGATTTGGACTTTTATCCGGTTAATTGTTCCGCACTAACAGAATGGTGCTGCAGTTTTCCATTTCAGAATCATTTTAAATTAATTGGGTCATCTTACAAGCAGTAAACAGTCTAAAATCGAAAAATTCTTTCAAACATAACAGAGTTTACCGAAAAACAAATACTTCTATCTCCCACAAATGCTTTTATACAATTATGGCTTCTTGTAAAACTTTAAAGCTTCTTCTTTTGAAGTTAATGTGCGGTTTGTGCAATGTCGCCACCTACTGGACTGGAGTTTGAAAGAAAAAGAGAGAAAAGGAACGCTTTGTAAGAGACATGACGTTACACAACCAACATAAGTTACACAGGATTTCGACGTTCGACATTTTTTGTAGTTTTAAATACGTTAAAAGCTGTAAAAAATTATACCTGCTTGGAACGAATCAAACAGCGATCTTTAGTGTTATAGAAAAAAATTGAAAAATCGCAATGCCCAAAAGTCAAATCGAATCGATTCACCAGGAAATTAAGCAAAATTATTTTATAATAAATTTTCCAGACAAAGTGAAGTTTATAAATAATAATAATAATAATAATAAATTATATATATTCTAGAACATGGAGTTTATCTGATCTTGATTCGTTGTGTGTGTGTGTAATATTCCAAGCTCATTATTATTTTTTTTTTTCTAAACAAATTGAAATTCAAATGCAGCTTTTAAAGCCGTAGTTGTTTGTCTTGTGTAAATATCTTATTACTGAAATTCTGTGAGTTGCTGCAAAATTATGTTCGTTAAAGGGAAAAACTCATTCTGTCTTTATTACCAGCTTTTGTTTTATTAATATTCACGGTAGTGGTGTACTGTGCATGCACAGTATAATTGAGGCTTCTTTCATGTTCTCTGTGTGTGGGCTGTTCACTGACGGAACCTCGGACCGGTTCAGCTTTCTGCATTTGTCCTGAAAGTGTTCAAGCGGAGCGTCGCTATAGAGACGTTTTATGGGATTCTTTATGATCTTTGCGGCGGTGTTTGTACCCTGAAGAGCTTTCGCCTGGTGCGCTCGATGTTTGGTTTAGTGTTGGCCTTCCTGCGTTTTGTGCAGAGGTGGGCCGAGCTGCGACGCTGTCCATTAGCGCATCATGGGGCAGGAAATGAGCTTCTCCTCCGTCTTCCCCTCCCTATCGACTTCCCTCGGGGCCTTCAGCTAACCACACTGCTTTTAGCTAATCTCTCACACAACCGCCACTTTGCTATCCGTGCACAAGCACGCACACATACGCACACACACGCACGCACACACACACACACACACACACACACATTTCCTTGTGTTATTTATAGAGCTGTGTTCTTCCTTAATGAAGCTTCTAATGTAGCTATGTGGTGACGGAGCTGATGCAGAGCGACCTCCATAAGATCATCGTGTCTCCGCAACCCCTCAGCTCCGACCATGTCAAAGTCTTTCTCTACCAGATCCTTCGAGGTAAGTAAGAACCCAAACCCCCCCCCCACCCCAATCCCACACACACACACACACACACACACACACACACACACACACACACACACACGCACATCTGTCCAGGTCAAAGTCAAACACATCCACAGATACTATCCAAATCAAGATTTTTTTTTTTTTTTTCCTCTAGCTCCTCTGAGACAAAGAGAACTCATAAATAATTCACCTGTAGTGGAAGATGTTAGAGATTCTTAAAGGTGCAGGATGTACCGTGGAGAGATTTTTGCCTTCTGGTAGAAGAACGGATATTGCAATCTGCTTGCGTAAGAACATTTCATAACTGAATTGTGCTCTGCTGTGTCCGTGAGCGGAGGTGCCGGTTTCTACAGACTAGGTGCGGTACTTTAGCTGATTTTTTATTTATTTTTTTTTATCTCTTGATATTAGGGATAACGAAGAATATAAGAATGAGGATTATTATTTGTATAAGTCAAAAAACTCCAAAATTACAATTATTTGTAAATATTATTACATTTATAATCGAGATGAACCGGTCGATCTGCCGGTGAGCAGAACTGATTCGATTGGCCGTGACCGGTGATCAGCATCAGATGTAAACGATTCTGTCCCGAGCGCAGAAGCTTCCGAGTGGCTCAACAGAAACGCATTTTTATGGGGTTAGATTATGAAAAAACGCACGCATTAAAAGCCTCATTACACACACTTCCACCAGTCTCCAAACACCGCAAGCTCTATTCAGCCAAAAAGCACGTGGGGCTTCTGACGCGTTACAGTGCACTCACAGTCAAGTTAAGTTTTGAGACTCTGGAGGCGTTTCAGGCGGTAAAACATCATCGTTTCTTTATAATCCCACAGGTGGCGTACTATGAACTATTTTGACATTTTCATCCCGTGTGGTAGGAGCGAATTATTTAGAAATAATAAGCAAACGAATGAATTTAATGTCAAGTAAAAATGTTCGACTCTTGTATACGATCATTGCATTGTTTTGTTTAAATGCTGCGCTTGGATTTTAAGCAAGAAAACTAATGTTATAAAGAAGGTGCTACATTTAATTACTCATTAAATACATTAAATTTAAAGGTTTAAAATTGTAACAACATCTGGAGAAAAAAAAATTATATCAGATCAGGCTGTTTATAAAATCGTGATACTTACAGAATTGCAATTTTGATCCAATCGGCACCTGGGTATCGTGATGAGATCGTATCTGGAGGTGACAGGAGGAATTTACAATAAAACCTGTTCATTGTGGAATTCTAAAGAAAAATATAGTTGCAAGCAACGATGACGGGCCCAAGCACCCTGCGCCATCGCCACTCAGTTGCACCGCACAACCTGCACACATCACACACTATACAGGGCTAATGTGTGTGTGTATGATGTGTGTGTGTGTGAGAGGTGTGTGTGAGCGTCGTGAGAGGTGTTTGTGTGCATGAGAGTAAACATTTGTAATATGGGTGTATGTATGTGTGCATGCGTGTGTGTGTGTGCAAGCGTGTTAGTGTGTGAAGGTTAGTGTGTGTGACGTGTGGATGTGTCAGTCTGTGTGTGACGAGTAAATGTGTTTGTGCTGTTGTGTTTGTGTGTATGATGTGTGAGTCTATGTGTATTAACGTCAGTGATGTGTGTGTATGTGTGTGTGTGTGAGATGTGTTTGTGTGTGTGTTAACATTTGTGATGTGTATGTGTGTACAATAGACCGCAGGTGCTGGAAGAAAAGCCTCACACTATGATGTCACTGAAGGTGATGTCACAGAAGGTGTCACTGAATGTAATGTCACTCAATATAATGCCACACAGAAAGTTATTAATCATTTTTCGGCGTACGTTTAAGACATTAGCACGGCTGACCCGTTTGAGATATCGAAAATCCCTTCACAATTTTGCATCCTCAATGTCTTTAGATCTCTTTGGCCCAGTTTGGTAGCGATTGTATAATTTCCCTAGGAGGAGTATATCAAAATCCATCGGGTGCGTTTTTGCAAACGACCCAAAATAACCGGCCTCCTGTTGAGTTTAGCCCAGGACATGCAATGCAAAAGTTGTTCGGCTCGATGAGCTCTAAATGTGTACTGAGTTTCGTGTGCCTACGTGAAAGTGTGTATGAGCTAGGCAGCAAAATCTCATGTTGGGGCCCCTGGGGGCCCCGGGCCAAGAGACTCTTAGGCACCCTGATGGCAGCAGATTCCAACCTGTCTGCCAAGTTTCATGAGTTAAGACCCCTGAAAAGTCCAAAAGGGTGGAAAAAAATTATAATCCTTAGGAAAACAAGAGGCTCCTGCGCACGTTATAGTGCTTGGGCCCTAAAAATACTTTTTTATTTGAAGACATTAGGATTTTTTTTTATAACAGGTTCTTTTATTATATTTTATTATACTGCATTATGTTGTATTATATTTTAAATGTAAATGATTTTTGTCTGAAAGTGTTTAACTGTAAAATGATTCAATTATTAAAAAACAAAACAAAACACATTTGAAAGTTTAGTAGTTTTTAAATAAAACACTACTGTATTAGTATCAGCTATTACTCCAGATTTCAGTATTGGTACCAGAAAGGTAAAGGCGGAGTCTCTGATGTTCTCCAACAACAAACCCGGCTTTACAAATCTGATTTTTTTGGTGGAATTCTGTTCTATCTTTGCGCTTCTCTTGTGATATTAAGCCGAAACCAGGGTTGCGTCAAAATAATGGCAGAGAATTAAAGACACTTCAGACACCATTACATGATTTGTGGCACATAATCATAAGATCTGATTATATCTCTGTTGCATCCCCGATACGATCCGTCAGCGCGCTGCTCGTGCAGGTCTGCGCCGCGAGACTACCAGCTGTCCGCGAGGCTCTTTGAGGCCAATTATCACGAGCTATCCGACTCGGAGACAGTGAAATGGAAAAGCCTTCGCTGTTACGTTAGCGGTTTCTGCAACAGATAATTAGGGACGAGTTTTTGGCTGCACTACCTTCAGGTTCAGTGACGTGGGACGGCTCTGCTCAGGACTTAATATACGGTAGGTTGCTGTGACGATAGTTTGATCCTAATCAAAGGACTCAGGATGAGCCTGGGGGGCGGAGTCATCGCGGAAGAAGCCACACCCATTCTGGTCACTTTAAATAGATCTTTGATTTGCAGCGATGCTTCACTCTGAGAGAAGGAGTGAAGTCAGATGATGCCCATAAATAAATAAATAAATAAATAATTTGTTAATTTGGATCTTGTGTGGTCATGTCCTCTTTAGGTTTGAAGTATCTGCACTCCGCCGGCATCCTGCACCGAGACATCAAACCTGGCAACCTTCTCGTCAACAGCAACTGTGTGCTCAAGGTCAGTATCGTCCTTCAGTCTCTGCGTTCCTACACTCAGACCTCAGCCCTTTTTTTTTTTCTTTTTTTTTTTGTAGCATTTTAAAAGCAACATATTTAAACTTGACTGAATGGAATTTTCTAAAAAAAAAATTAGGTGTGACAACCTGTTAAGTGAAATGTTGCAATGATAACGCTAAGAGCTGCCTGTCTAGTGGTACAGATGGGGAAATATATAAAATAAAGAAGAGGGATTTGTGTGTGTGGACTGATGATGAGATTCAACTATTGCGTGTTTAAATGTTACCTAAAGTGTCTTATAATAATATGAGTGCATTGAATAAATAAATAATAATACATTCTGAACTTGCTCATAATGAAGACACTTTATTTATCCAAAAAAAGCTTTTTTTTTTTTTTCTCAAACATGATTGTTTATTAACATTTCATACATTTGAAAGAAGAGACTGGACACTGGACATTATTAATTGTTCAAAAACTTCACTATATGCTTTTAAATACAGCTTGAGCTCGTTTTAGGGCGTTATATTTATTTATTTATTTATTTTTATGAAAGTTTCTAGTGAAACAAAAATAAATAAAAAGAACAAAAAACTTTGTTTGTTTGTTTTTGGCTAAAATCTAAAACAGAGGATATTCCAAGTTGCTTTCATTAAAGTACTGTCCTGTGCAAAAGTCTTGAGCCCCCTCCGCAATCCCCTCATATTAAATGAAATGATGTAGATTAAATGAAAGAAAACAATTGTTTTACTGTGACAGGCTGCAAAGTGCCTAAAGATACAATTTAAAAACGGGTTGTTTATGTTTTACCTTCAGCAGCGACCTCATTTCTCCCCTCGTCCGTTCCAAACACTCAGCATTCAGCATCAGCAGTAAACTAATCACCAGCCTGATCATCTGTCATCACCTGCACCTGTTTCTCGCTGGGTCAGGACTTAAGTTAGATGTTTTTTATGTTTGAATGATTCATAGGTTACTGTGTGTCTTAACAAACAGAAAACATTCCTCTGAAACAGCTCGGGAACAGGGACTGGAATGACAATAATGAGATGCAAAAAAGGTCCTTCAGGAAGCCTGGAGAATTATTCCTCAGGACTGGATTAAACATCCCAAAAAAAAAGAAGTCTAGGGGTGGACTTGTGCACAGTGTTGTATAACAGTTAAAGTTTAAAGATGGCAGATGGCAACTTTGAAAACTTAGTTTTTGGTGTTCAAGGTGTGTACAGTATCTACAGAACTAAAAAAAATATCATTAATTTTATTTGAATCTTTTTTTAGAGACTTAAATGCACCTAATCTTGAAGTTCATCTTTGGGGAAAAAAAATAAATAAAAATAATTGACCCAGAATGGAATTGTGTGTGTGTGTGTGTGTGTGTGTGTGTGTGTGTGTGTGTGTGTGTGTGTGTGTGTGTGTGTGTGTGTGTGTTTGTGTGTGTGTACAGACAGTTTTGAAAACACACACAAATTCCATTCTGGGTCATTTAGTTTTTTTTTTCCAACGATGAACTCCAAGATTAGGTGCATTCACACAGATGGGGCCTGAAACTATCTGGGAGTTAAATCTTTACGTCCCGCTGTTTACTGTATATAGAGGCTTAACCTCACCCTCAGGGCTCTGTAGTGTTTCTTACTCTCTCTCTCTCTTTTTTTTTTTTTTGGCCTAAAGAAGGCACATGAAGGTTGGAAGTATGGAAGGTTCTTTAAAGCGAGTAGACAATAGTGTTGTCTGTGTATTACTTTGTGTAACGTTGGAGGCGACAGTAATTCAGGTCTTATATTTTTAGATCAAACGCAACCGCACGCAGAAACAGGCCCATCTTTGGCTGCACGAGGTCATGGCTGCTTCGGGATTGATTTATGTGCTTAAGTCCCGGCATAAATCTTTATTCCTGAGCCCAAAGGCAGAGCAATGCTAAAACTGTGTGTGTGAGTAGGTCATGCAGCTAGAGAAATGTCCTCCGGGCAAAATATGGAAGAGATGAAGCTTTCAGGCTGCAGATAGCGAATTATTTAGCATGCATTACCTCATTTATTCTTAAAGCTCCGTTTCCGGAAAGAGAAAACATTTTTTCTTATTTGAAGCACCTGCTCGCTGTTGTTCGCTGAAGTCCGTGTCTTATTGGCCATCTGCAGGTTTAATATCTCATGTTTTTTTTTTCTTTCTTTTTTATCTTTACGATCTCTCTCTTTTTTTTCTTCTTCTTCTTCTTCTTCTTTTTTTTCCATTTTCACATGCTGGCACGCTCAGCACTTTGATTTTTATCATTCCAGTTTGAGAGGCGATTAACAGCTCACTCCTAAAATCTCACACTTTGTGTTTCCATGTGACGGGCCTCCAAGCGACGGAGAGACACTCTGAAAGAGTTTTGCTTTGCTCCGCATTAATCTCTCTCTCTTCCTTCTCCTTCGCTTGCTGTCTAGCAGTTTAT
This sequence comes from Clarias macrocephalus, assembly GCA_011419295.1. NCBI lineage: Eukaryota > Metazoa > Chordata > Actinopteri > Siluriformes > Clariidae > Clarias > Clarias macrocephalus. The sequence goes on along the minus strand of JAAGKR010005393.1, from coordinate 40,466 downwards.
TTTTATCTGAAGCCAAACATTCCTTCTTTTTTCCCCATTAGTGGCCTTTCTTGGTTTGTGAGTGAGTTTGGTTGTGATTACAGAGGTGCCTCGCCATAAGGATTGAATCCGTTCATAGGCGAGTTCTTATGGGGAAAGTTCGTAATGCGAAACGCATTGTCCCATAGGAAATAATGTAAATGCAGATAATCCGTTCCAGCAACCTACAAATATTACCAATCATACACTGTAATCATACGGTTGCATATAAAAACAATCAAAATATTTAGGAAAGACATGTATATGAAATAAATAGATATTAAACTTCACTTAACCTTAATTTATGATTCCTCTCGGCACCGGCCGCTTTAAAAACCAAACTGAAAGCGGCTCCCTTTTCTTCTTGCTACCGTGCTTGCTAACATTCTTGGGACCCATGGTGCATCTTGGCCAAAATACAATGAAATAAAAAAACATAAAAATACATAAAGTTGCTTTGCTTGGATTTTCACTGATGCAACAAGTTTTGATCAGCTACCGGAAATGCGCGCGACTGGCTCGATCATTCGTATGCCGAACATGCAACAGTATGAATGCTGAGGCAAATAGCTTACAAAATTTTAGTTCTTAATGTGAAAATTTGCAAGTCGGCCCATTCATATGCCGAGGCACCACTATTACTTTACAGTTAAATTTTTTTTATGTTTGTATCATTTTCTTTTATTCCATATACTGTGTATATATATATTTAGGTCACGGACGGTCGTATAAGCATTTCATTGCATATCATACTGTGTGTGGCTGTGTACGTGACGAACAGAATTAAAAATTTTAAGTTTATTACAAAATGCCACAAGAAACACCCAAATCTCCATTTACAGTATGTAAAGGTAACTAATTTACAAACGTTCTTAAAATATTTCTACCAGGAGTCGGTACGATGTAGGCGGGGTTACAGGTACCATCTCGATGTTGATTATTTTCCTGTAACTACAGTACATAACGTTTTCCCAAAATTTCCCTATAAATTAAAGAACAACACGTTACACTTTAAAGTTGTGACCAGAAGTTCCTGTTGTCATTTTTAAATCTAAAATTTTAAATTTTACAGGAAACTGAAAAACGTTAATAGAAAGAATTTATTTAAATTAAAATACTTTAGAAGTAGAACCAAAAAACAAGGATTTTATGCTTTAAAATCTATAAACAGAGCTCTTTATGTGTGTACACATTATCTGATTTGATTTAAATTCATTAAAATAAAATCTGGACGTTTTCAGGTGAAACTTTACATCTCGTTTAATACTGTGTAACATTCTGCTGTATGTACCTGTCGCAATAGATCTGTGACTTCGGTCTCGCTCGGGTGGAGGAGCCTGACGAGTCGCGTCACATGACCCAGGAAGTGGTGACGCAGTACTACCGTGCCCCCGAGATCCTAATGGGAAGCCGCCATTACTCCAACGCCATCGACATCTGGTCCGTAGGCTGCATCTTCGCCGAGCTGCTGGGCCGACGCATCCTCTTCCAGGCGCAGAGCCCCATCCAGCAGGTACACCCGTCCTCGCACACACGGGAAATCCGAGAGAGACAGACAGAAGTAATACCACACTTGTACTGTATCATGTCCGATTGGTCTAGGCGTCATCATAAATCAATTCATGAATAGGACTGAACATCAATAGTGTTCTCGCCATCAGTGATGAATCACAGCGTTCATGGAGATCTGCTAGACATGAATATGGCCAGAGACGACTGGCTTAAAATTAGTTCTGGGATTTCTGTCTGCAACCAGGATTCATGGCGTTCATCTCGATCAGTTACAGTTGGTCCTAAAACCGGTCGAACCCTGCCCTCCTCAAACCTTGCACTTTAGCACATCCTTCACGATGGCACTAAAAAGTGAGGAATGAAGAAAGCGGGAGTCTGGACGCAGCAGGGCCGAGCTCGAGGCCGTCTGTTCCTAACGGCCATGAAGCCTGATTTATGGGCTGGAGGCCAGGATCTCTGCTGAACAAGCACTAAAGTCAAACACTGATACTTTACAGTCTGCTTAATGGAATGTACTGGAATAAAAAAAAATCCACAAGACGAGGAAGAGGTTTTGTTTTCCTCGAGCAGGTCACAGCTTTACACGTTCTGCTCGGATTTGATTTCAAACAGTAGCTGCTTACAAGATAACCCTGGGATGAAGTGGAGAATTACAGAAACACAAACTCGCTAAAGTAATATACAAACTGAATACATGCCGTGACTCAAGGGCGACTTAAATATCACCAACTGTAGCAGATAATCTACCTGTGAAGTTCCAGCTGAGCTTATGGTTATTAGTGTAATAGCCTTTATTATCATAAGACGCATTTATTACCATCAACAGCATGCCCCCTAGTGGTCGAGTGGTGAATAAGCCCAGCAACCGGAGAGTGGAGTCTCCCTCTGGCCATGGGTTCCGTTCAACATTACCCCGTCGTCATGAACTCAACGCTGTCCGCTCGTGTTTACGTCACCTAGACACATAGGATCAATGATGACAACCAAGAACTCCTGCTGGTTGGATTCTATCGGTCATCTCACACAAGGGCGTGTAGCATGGATGCTCCATGTCATTGAAGCCTTGAACCAAATTGATGGATGAACGTTTAAGGATGGAGTCTGCGTTTTGTATCGCTGTGACTTTACAGGGCTCATCTTCAGCAAGTGTATGTTTAACGCTCCAGCTTAGATAATGCGCTTTTCCCTCGTCCTGTGTAACCTCACTCACTGTTTTATTCTACTTTCAAACAGGGTCTGTTCAAAGGAGCTACTCTGTTTCCTCCACTTTTTCATGATGACCTTTATTGTGTTCCAGAGTGCAGCTAAATTTTAGTTTAAACCCTCTCTCCTGATGGATACTTTCCGGAAAGTTTGATATCGTAAACTTTTAGCGGACCAACAATCTAAAGAATCCAAGAATGTGTCGGGAGAATCCAACTAAAACAGCCGGTCTTCATTTCGGGTTTATTTGAATAATTCCATTCAATGACAAATTTATGATGATGACATTTGCACCCGAGTTTGAATGCGGTTCATCTGGCACGCTGCCACATTGCCACTTATGAACGGGTATGCAAACTTCTGCAACCAGGTTATTGTAGATCTTTTTTGTCCCCCTAGTTTTTTTTTTTTTCATTCCTGATACAGATTCCCGACACAGCGTTTTTAAAAAGTCCGGAGGTGTCCTTTGAAAGGTCGCATCTCTTGTATCCGCCGTCTTTAAACAATACGTATGTGATACGTTGTTATAGGAAACCTGTTCGCACCCGAGGCGTTTCAAGTGCGTGTGCGTTCAGAAGCGACAGACTTCTGATAAATAAGGGGACAATAGAGGCTGGCGAGGGAACGACTATTTATAGCTGCTATAGAGTAAGTGAGAACAGGAACTCGAGTATGTTTTTATGTAAATTCAGGATATAAACTGACTAGAAGCAGATGTTGTTCGTTCATTAATAAAAATAAAAAAATCATGGCTAATTGATGTAGCAGTAAAGGAATGAAACACTCTATTCAAGCATAATACTCGTCACTTCATCGCAGCCTATCACTCAATGACACAAAGTGTTTTATTCCTTACTAAACCCAACCCCATGGATGCAGGCGAAGTGTGTGTCTTCTAGCCAAAGTACGTCTCATCTGCATATGCCATGTGCACTACGCCGTCCATCAGTCGCGTGATTCTGATCGGTCAGAAGAAGCAGCCGTTCCTGACGGGAAGGAAGAAGGTCTTTGTTGAATCGGCTGCAGAGAAAGAGAAGGCACGGGTTCTATTAATATCTCAGCTCCAGCTGTTCCTCTTCTGTATGCGTGTGCGCATGTCTGCTTGTCTTCTCATGATGGAGAAGTGTGTACAGCTGGCCGTCCTCCTCCCCGGCTGGAATGTGCACGCACAGCACATCAACACCCCCCCCCCCCCCCCATTCCAACGTTTACATCTTATACAACTCTCTCTCCAGGATGGAATTCAATTTACTGGAGATTGTGGTTGGCATAAATGAAAGAACAATAACGCCATCCATCCATCCATCCATTTATTATTCATACCACTGTGCAGGGTGGTGGTGGGGGGAGGGGTGGATTGGGTCTGGATCCTATCCCAGAGAACTCGTGGCATGAGCCGGGGGACACCGTGGATGAGGTGCCAACCCAACACAAGCGCTCACACACACACACACACACACACACACACACACACACACACACACACGATCGTACTGTACTGTCAACCCGCTGCATGTGTTTGGACTGTCGGAGGAAACCCGAGTTCCTGGGAGGCCGGCGTTCCAGATGTAAAACAGGCAAAGAAAACTGAGCACACTTTCTACCTTGATGGTGTCCAAGCACTAGTGAAACACTGGCATGAGCGCATTAGTGTATCAGCAGATTATATAGAGAAATAAAGGGAGTTTTTACTCTCATAACTGTGTTCTGTTTTAGTCCCGGTTTGACTTGAACACCCCTCTTATATGATAATATCGTAAATATTACATTAGGATGGGGGTTGGTGGTGGTGATACGGGTGTCCGCACTATTAGTTTTTGCAGGGTGGCATGTCTGTGTGTGTATGAGTGGGCAAATTACAGCACTTCTCGTGGTTTATGTTCTCCATCTCACGTTTAGTTCATCTCAGGAGCAGCTAATGCTGAAGGAGATGCACCTTTGATGCTAGGAATGCTGCCCCGGTGAAGTAATGGTGCGCATTTAATCATGTTGCAGTCACATTACATCATGCTGATTTTGTTTTCTTTCTCTTTCGTCTCTCAGTTGGATTTGATCACTGACCTGTTGGGGACGCCGTCGCTGGAGGCCATGAGGACGGCGTGTGAAGGAGCCAGAGCTCACATACTGAGAGGACCTCATAAACAGGTATGTCTGATGACGGATTCACGGCCTGAATTTCAGCCCAGATTCCCCAGATTCCCACCCCCCTGTGGGGCGAGTCCACCCCCCCCCCCCTTCAAGCGTGCTGATCAGCGATACTGAAACGTTCGAGCGTTTTCCGTTTGAGTTTCTCGGTGATGGAAAGTGACGTGTAGCGCGAAGCCTTTCTGTCACGAGTTGCAAGGACAGCGATGAAAACTCTCAGAATGGAGAGTCCGGAAGGAGATCGGATTCATCTGTTCCCGTGCGCCGCACGCAGGTCCCCGAACCCGGTTCGTCATCCGCGTGTTTGTGTGGGAGAGCGACAGTAAGCACGATAATAATAATAATAATAATAATAATAATAATGCTTCTGTCAGAACTCATTAGTCATGTCAGACCAAATGGTTTGTCAGTAACAGTAAAAATAAACATGACTGGCTTCCTGTGTAAACATAACTGGGTTTATTCTCGCTGTACTCTGCTCATGTTTCTAATATAAACTTCTGTAAAATAATTTGGGGGAAGTATTAGCGTTCACACCCGTATAACACCGAACCACTGACCAGTGAGCGGGTAAGAGCATGCACACAACTGGAAGGTTTCGTCTTTGAACTCGTGAGTTGGTACTAAAAGCGGTTCTCATCGGCACAGAGCGTTAGACTTGATAAACTGGTGGAAATTCATTCTGTGCGTTTTGTACTGACATTATTTCTCGGACTGTTAACGGTGATCACAAATCAGAGCTGCTCATTTCTTTGTTCATTTCATTTTATCGCCACATGACGTTGCTGAGTCTCGACCTGAGCGACTGAAGCGACCCCAGATTGTAACACCGTCTCCAGAGGCTCGTACAGTGGACGCTATGCATGATCGCATCATGCGCTTCCCTTCTCACCCTGACACGCCCATCGCTCCGGAATAGGCTCAGTCTGGACTCATCAGGTCACATGACCTTCTTCCATCGATCCAAATTCCAGGCTTTATGGTTCATAGAAAAGCTGATGAGTCTCACAAACAAGTGGTTTCCTAATGGAGACACAGCTGTGAGTCTGCATCCCACTGAGTAGCTGTTAATGATCTCACTTTTAATATTAAACATGCTACTTTACCAAGCGTTCCCATTTTCTTGTTTCCCAGTTTTCGGTCCAGCACTGTCCTCTTCCAGGCTTTAATAATGCATTAGACCGTTTTTAACCAAATTCCACTCATTCCAGCAACTTCCTTAGTTGTTATCTTTGCTCCTGTGATGTGGGTGATTAAAGCTTCGGGTTCTTCCTGCTCACTCATTCACAGAAAACAATAAATTCATTTAAATTCTCGAAGACACTTTTTCTTTAGAAAGGCCACATATATGCCATAACGATCACGAATAATGCTGCGACGCTCCTCGCTGCGTCAGTTGGGGTTAAAAGAATCTCTCGAAGCCTTCAAAGGCTCTGAAGTTTGTGCTTATTTTCAAAAGGCTCCAGGTTCATGCATCTCTGCTTCGGTGACCAGGACTTCCTGTTGAGTGACAGCACCTCTTTAAGCACTCGTGTGATGTTTCCGGCTCTGCTTTCTTAGCCGAGCTCAGCGCTTTTCTGTCTCTCTCTCTCTCTCTCTCTCTCTCTCTCTGTCTCTCTCTCGCCGCTTCCTTTCTTCTGGCAGGCTGCAGATTTTCCAGACCTCGTTCTTCTGAACCTGAGCCATGTCTGCAGGGAGTGGGTGGGTCCCAGTGGCCTGGTCCTTATCTCCCCGTGTGCTCTGCCCTGGTTCTCTCGCTCCGGTGGTGGAGTCCCTCTTTTCTCCTTTCATCACATCATCTTCATCATGTTGCTCATCTTACTTTCATCCCGTCTCAATATTGAGTTTGTTTTTCTCCATTCATTTTCTTCTTTTCCTTCTACTTTCACTTCTTTCTCTACTTTGTCTTCTTTTTTCATATTTTACTAAACTATTTTGTCCTTTTTTTCACTTTCACCATATTGTTCATTCGTTTTTTTTCTTTTACATCTTGTTGATTTTTATTTTATTAGTCATCTTCTTTTTTTCTTCATTACTTTTTCTTTGTCTACTTTTTCCTCATCTAATTCCACAACCGCCCCCTTTACTCCCTTTATTTCCTCATTCTTTCTTCTTCTTCTTCTTTTTCTTCATTTATTGTCCAATGTGTCCCTGTTTTTTTAAACTAATTTTCTTCCTCTTCTTCTTCTCCTTCTGCAGTTTTATAAAAGTCTCAAGCTACTATGCAACTTTTAAAACATGGATAATTATTAGTTTAATGATTTACTATTTACATTATTAGAGAATTCTATGTGATCGCGTTCTACAGGGTGTCACGGTGGCGTAGTGGTTAACGCTGTCGCCTCGCACCTCCAGGGTTCGTGTTCGATTGCCGCCTCGGGGTCTGTGCGCATGGAGTTCGCATGTTCTCCCAGGGGTTGTTGTTGGGTTTCCTCCGGGTATCTGGGATCTCCAGACCCCCAGCGACCCAGCTGTATTCAGGATAAAGCTGTGCTTTCCTTAGTGCATCGTGAAAGCTCTCGTGCATTTTTGATTGATTCGGGTCATGCCGTGATGTCATCTCGGGAACTGTGACCAGAAGAAGCGCTCTTACACCGACATCATGTCATCAGGTGAAAAGATAACGTCAAGAGCCAAACCTGGATTCTTTAAGGCATCACGTTTGCTGCTTCGTAACAAGGACAAGGAAAGTTATTCGGCAAAATGAATTGTAAAAATGACATTCAATAACTAATGTTAAAAAATTAGCTACGAAATCATGCAACGTCTAGACGCGACGGCGGCGGTTCTCAGGGCGTGACCCTCACCCGTCACAAACTCCCAGCAGATGTTAGGGCGTAGACGCAGCGTAGAAGCCGTGCGCCGACACACTGGTGGACTCTGGTGGGATTAGATCGGTGGGCGGTTCACTAATTGCCCTGTTGAGCTTATTAATTACAAGTGCTAATTACATGCCACTGTATCATTAGTAGCTGTCGTTGTATCTTTACGGTTATTACATTACAGGCGTGACGTAGTGCCTACGCTCGCATAATGAAATAACTCTCAGATTTTATTTCACTCCTTGTCCCAATGCGCTGTTTCTGTGTCTATGTAAACGAGCTCCTCCTGAGCCACGCCCCTCCAGAAACCATCATGCATATAGCTGAGTAGCAAGGGCTTTTCTTTATGAGGTCACAATAGGGGAGGAATTTAATTATCTTGATTAAGCCCCAGACAATAGAAATAATTTTTTTTTTTTTTAAAAAAGCCAAAAACAGGGATTTTTTTTTTTACTTTTCTCCGCTTGTTTTGTTTGTACACAATGGAGACGCATCTGAAAGTCTAGAATTAACAAAATTTTTTTATTTTTAATTTAATTTTTTTACATAATTTCTCCTATATAAATGTTCCTATATCAGCGCACTGAGCCAATGGATTGTCTGGTGATTTCAGTATGGAGGAATGTAATTGTGGTCGTTTTAGCCATTACTGCGCAACACTTCAGGGGTCGGCTTTGTATCGACCATATGGTTTTAATGTCGGTGATTGTGTATGCGTGTGTGTGTGTGTGCGTGTGTTTAACGCTGGGTGTTGGCTCTGCAGTCCTCAGCAGCCCGCACAGAGAAAAGCGATACGCAGGAACAGTAACTGCAGAGCAAGCACTACGGCCCTCCACTTCCTGTCTCGCATCGACCCACCGCACGGCCAGAACCAGTAGCACGCCTTTTCTCACACTCCTACACACACACACACACACACGCACGCGCCTATGCGTAAATCTTATCCGTTTGCTAAACCGGTGATTGTCATCAGACCAAAACTAGGCCCCTTTTACCACACCCTTTTTACCCGTACTCACACACACACTGACATTTGGCTGACCTTGTCCTTCTCTCTCTCTCTCTGGTCTGTATAAGCTTGGCAGGCTTCAGCACAGGATGTTTTAATCACATCTATCGACTGCTGCTCTATTTACAGGCATTGTTCTAGATGGCGGGGCGGTGTGGAGAGGGCAGGGAGGTGGCATACGCTTCACTCCACTCACACACACTTGGGATGATGAGGTTACTCGGTGTCACCGTGGTAACAGGGTGATGACAGGGACACAGACCAAGTGTGATAATTGTCACTAATCAGCGACACCTTTAATTATACCGGGGCAAAGTTTCTAAAGAGGTGCCACCCGGAACTTCATGGTAAATGTTTAAACGTTCCATAAACGGAAGAGACAAATTACAGATTAAAGTTAAAAACAAAATAGTAATAATAATGCAAAATTATTATTATGAGGCCTAGAATTGAAATATCTGATTTAATTCAACGAAATTGCTTTTATTGTCGTTATTTGTCAGCTTATAATTAAACATGTGTTTTATAAAGTTGTACCCGATAATTTATAAAAAAAAAATTCTGGGCGGGGCTTAAACAAGCCAATTAGATTTCCCTCTTCTTCTTTTTCTTCTTTGCTGTTTAACGGCCTATTAATGCAGATTTTTTTAAATTTTATGCAGACCCGCCTTCCTTAAAACATCTAATACAGCTTTTTCTGATCTTCTCTTGACTAGTTCTGTGTCTTGATCTTTCGACACGTTTCCCTTTCAGTACCGCTCAGCACCTTTAGTTGGGATCCTGTACTGTCCTGTACTGTATATGTTGCATCATCGCCACCTATAGATGCCACCTCTCTCCTCAGCTTCCTTGTCCCTTAAAGCCGATGTTCCAGTCCGGTCTTCCTCAAAAACATTAAATACGTCCTTCCCTGATCACTGAAAACTCTTAACTCTTAACATTGCCTTTTACTCTCCCTAGTTTTTGGAGCTGTGCCACCATATCGCTTTATCACTCTGTTTTCAACCTGTTGTGACCTCGTATTAAAAGAACCCCAGACGTGGAGCGAGATCAGGACTATAGGGAGGACGCCTGAACACCTCAAAACAAAGCAGTCCTAGGCGTTTAATCTGAAGTTCACTAAGCGTCTCACTGTAACGAGCGCTGTTGATTGTTGAACCTGTTCCCTGAGTGTTCCGATACTTCTGGCCCACACGATGAGAATCCCAGAAAACTGTAAGCGTTGATGAATTTTCCAGCTGATGGTTGAACGTTTTCTCGGTCGGTGATTGAGGATGTTTCTGTTCCGTACTCTGCCGTTTACTCTCAGGCTCGTAGTGATGAATCCGTGTCCCGTCACCAGCAATGAGAAACTTTGACCTTCCTTAGAGTATCGCTACAAGTTTAGTTTGCAGATATTCCAAACGCTTCTGTTTATGCTCTTCTCAGAGCAGTTTCTGTACCGGGTAAACTCTCAGACCACTAGAAAAAAAAATTATTTAATCACAAGTGGGCGTCCATTATTGCTCGCACGACGGTTACAAATGAGCTGATGTAACACGTTCACACCTGAACAGCAGTGACTTGGGAGACTGAAATCGCCTTGAATGGAAAGGGCTGATAAGAAGGCTGGCAGAAGGCTTAAAAAGTCCAACCACTTAGCCATAAAATGGACTGTTTTTTGGCTTAGTGGTTAGCACTGCCGCCTTGCACACCTCCAGGGGCCGGGTTCGATTCCCACCTCGAGTCTGTGCGCATGGAGTTTGCACGTTCTCCCCGTGTCTCCAAAGACATACAGATTAGTCTAATTGGCGTTCCCAAATTGTCCGTAGTTTGTGTGAATGCGCATGTTTCAAGGTTTCATGGTATATTGACAATACTGGTTGTGTGACCGAGCGTAATGGAACAGGACAGGGTTTCTCTTGAATCCTGGAACGTTATCGATCATGAAGAACATCTGCTTTTTCCTCCTTGAGATGTCCAGGTGAAGAGAAATATCTCTAGCCGAACCTGACGTTTTTATAAAGGCATCTCTTTGCTCATGTGACTGGAGAATGGGACCAAAGCGAAGCAGAAATAGAAGACAATTTAGATTTTGGAGTCTGGATCGTCTCGATGTTTCCTCCATATGCCTCTGGCTTTGCTCATTAGGGATCTAAATTTACATCCAGAGTTCTTTAAACCTGCTTAGTGGCAATGTCAATTGTTCGTAGTGTCGTACGAATAAAACTGAATCGAATTGAGAGAGAAGGATATGAAGAGAGAGAGCGTGAGGAAATGAAAATGGGAACTGGTACATCTGAGTCCACCGGGGACCTTGTTACAAGCTATTAATTTTGCAGCGCTCTTAGGATCGAGAGAGAGAGAGAGAGAGAGATTTTAGGCTTTTATAGCCTCTCGCGAGCTGCTACACAGATACAAAAGAGAGCAAGGTTGAGTCGCGGCTTGTAAATTCCCCGATCCACTTTATCTGCTGCACCACCTGGTTTTTGTGCTTGGAAAAGCTGGTAAGCTATCCAGAGACAGATGTATGCACGAGGCCTTGTTGTTGTTCCTCTAAGAGGCGGCGGCAGTGGCGGCATGATCAGATTTCCACCCACACACAAACACATTCGCACAGCATCCCTCGCCCGCATGCAGAGGGTGGCCTGATGGTCCGAGGGTGGACCGTCCAACTCCGATGGATATGGAAAGTGGGGGAGTGTTGGGTAACCATGTTCAAAACTGAGGCAGATGTGGCCTCCCAGGTGGATGCGGTGTGTGTGTGTGTGTGTGTGGCCTCGTCCTTTCATGTTTTTCTCAACTATAAAGCGCAGATGGCTGCCTGACCTTTCCCTGAACCCACAGCGGTGCTCCGGTGTAACTAGCCGCTTTAGCGAAGCGCAATATGGTCAGGCTAGTCATTCAGGACGTACTGGAAATTAGTCTGCCGATGGTTATTGTTGCATTGTTTTGTCTTTCATTGCTCGATTTTGTTCCTTTATTCCCACCATTTGTGTCTCTAAAGGAAAAAGAAAGTCAGCGTTTAGAGTCTCAGAAAAGCTGAAACTGGTAATAAGGTCCAGCAGACCAGTAAAAATTATTTTCCAATGCTTTTTAATAGTGTAAGACATACTGTATGTCCAGACATAAACTATTGTGCAAATGTCCTGGACCACATTGAATGATGTACATTAAACTAAAGAAATAAGAACTAATGCTTTACTGCGACAGGCTGCAAGTTCAAAAAAATTGGTTGTTTATGTAACAGCCTCAGCAGCAACCTCATTTCCCCTCTCGTCTGGTCCAACCACTCAGCATTCAGTATCAGCAGTAAACTAATCACCTCCTGATCATCCATCATCATCTGCACCTGTTTCTCACTGGGTCAGGACTTACGTTAGATGATTTATTTATTTTTTTTATGGTTGAATGATTCATAGATCACTATGTGGCTTAACGAACAAAAACTCTGTGGTACAGGGACTGGGCTGAAAATGTGAGATGAAAAAAGGTCCTTCAGGAAGCCTGGAGAACTGTTCTTCAAGATTAGTCCAAATGCAAAAATACAAGAAGGTTCCTGGTTTGGAAGCAAAAGACGATGGGGACGGGGGGGGGGGTCTCAAAACTTTTGCATCGTTCTACTGTATATGTTGGCTTTATGTCTCTGTGATTTGCATAAGACAAGTGGTCTCTCTACTGTATATATCAAAGAGATAGGAGTCGTAATTAAAAAAAACAAATGTCCATAACCTAGAAGGAAGCCCTGCTTTACTGACAAGCGTTTGGCATTTGTTTAACTCGTTAGCCAGCTAGAGTGCGTTCACGCCAAAGAAAGCGCGCAGAACCTCGACATGTTCATTCAGAAAAGGAGATATAGATCACCTGAAGTCATTTCTACTGTTTATTGTTTGGGAAGTAAAACATGGTGTTAAGATTCAGACATGTTTACAAACAGTCTGGAAAAGTGGCCAGTTCAGATGAGGGGAAAATAGCCGGCTGTTCCTGTGATGCCGGCTGTAGTTGTGGTGGGCGTCGTTCATTGACATGAAATACTGGGAAGAAAACTGTTATTTTCATATAATAGGAAAAAAATCATATTGTTTTAGTAAAGACGTACAAGTCAACATTGAGACCTGCGTATTTAAATACTATACAGTGTTATTTACAGTACATAGTAATACACCGGAACCTCAGCACTCGTATTTAATCTGTTGTTAAGATGTGATTTTTTTTGGATTAAGAAATGATAATCCGTTCCAGCCACCCAAATATTTTACCAATATTACCAATTTCTAAGACAATTATCATATGTTTGCTTCTAAGAACAATCAAACAATTTAGAAAAGGCAAGTAAATGAAGTGAAATATGAAATAAATAGACATTAAACCTCACTTAACCTTAACAGTATTTGATTCCTCTTGGCACCGGCTGCTTTATAAAAAAAAAAAAATAAAAAAAAATAATAAATAGAACTACTAAAAGTGTCTCCTTTTTCTTCTTGCTACCGTCCTCGCTAACATTCTTGGGACCCATGGTGTTATGTTTTCACTAAATCTTGCACAATATGCAAAAAAAAAAAAAAAAAGCCACAAAAACATCGTAAACTCGCTTCGCTTGGATTTCCACAGACGCAAACAAGTTTTCAACGGCTCCGGCACAGACAGTCCGCGCAACTTAGTGTTCGGTTCAACTTACGCGGAAATTCATGTGTTGGGGTGTTTGTATGATAAGGTACCATGGTATGTATAGTTTAGTGCTGTTGCTGTTGTATAAAATCACACAGTCGCTGATGCACACGAAATGCACTTAAATATGAAGATTTCTGTCCAGTTAACAAGGTAATGTGGCTTAAAGCAATTCAACAGGCCACGGCAACAGTGTAAATAACAGTGCTGTATATAATGTAATATATAATCCTATAGATAATAAACAAAACTATATAAATTATATATAATATACTATTATAATATAGTGCATATATATAATGTAATATTATACTGTATATAATACTACAGTCTAAATCCTGCGATTTTATAAAAAAATAAAAATAAATAAATGCATTTAATTGTGCGTGTTTGTGGTGCGAACACATCCCTGATGTTGCTCGATCTCAGCGTGACACTCTAGACCCGGACTCCGGTCCGCATCCGGACCCAAATAAAGTTAAATCTGGACCGTCGCCATAACAAACATGCTAATTTAATCATAATCCAAATGAGTTCTCAATGAAGTGTGCAACGGTGATTCCGCGCGATATATCTTTGAGGCTTCTACCCGGTTTGGCTGCTTCATCTTTGTCCAATCACAGCAGCTGTAACAGCATCGTTATAGCAACGTTACCGCTACTTCCCCCACTCCACACTCGCTCGCTCGCGGCAGCCAGATTTATGTACCGGTCACGTGGTTCTGGGTCTGAGTCCGGTGAACAGACAGTCTCATCGTTCGCGCGCAGTGCAACTTTCGCTTAAAACAGGCAGTCCGGTGAATAAAAATCAAGCTTACCGTGAAACGTCAGAGGACATTAAGGTAATTTTATTTCAATTAAGTTTTATAATGCTAGCATCAGACTGCAGGAAAACATCCCCATCACATGCTGAATTGCTGGACAAGCTGATACAAAATTTTCCAAACTCGCTTTGAACATTTCCCGCCGGGAAAACAAGTCTTGCTGTGCATCGAAAATCCATTTCTTATAAAAAATAAATAAATAAATAAATAGATAAATAAATAAATAAAATGTTGCGGAATTCTCAAATGAAGCCACAAAAGTCTTAAAAAGGGCCAGTGCTTCTTCTCTGCAAACAGAGCTAAACACCTAGCACTCTGCAGGAATCTCACGGTAACCTTGTCACCGTCTGGACAACGATGTTTACTGCAGCAGATGTTCCTCTCCTGCAGAAGATGGCCCTTCAAATTCTCACAATGTTCCCCTTAACGTACTGCTGTGAACCTGCCCTTTCAACTATGATTGATAAACGGTGATATGGTGAAGAACACATACGACAGCAGCCTCACCAATGAACCTTTACATCAGTGCCTCCGTCTGGCCCTCACACCTTTTATGCCCAAATTCAAACAACTGGTGGCACAAAGAAGGTGTCACCTTTCACACGAAAAGGCCTACCATATAATTTTTTTTGTGTGTGTGTGTGTGTGTGTGTGTGTGTGTGTGTGTGTGTGTGTGTGTGTGTGTATAGTTCGAAA
>JAAGKR010005393.1:0-25571 GCA_011419295.1 Clarias macrocephalus | reverse complement strand
GCAGCTGTAACAGCATCGTTATAGCAACGTTACCGCTACTTCCCCCACTCCACACTCGCTCGCTCGCGGCAGCCAGATTTATGTACCGGTCACGTGGTCTGGGTCTGAACAGACAGTCTCATCGTTCGCGCGCAGTGCAACTTTCGCTTAAAACAGGCCGTCCGGTGAATAAAAATCAAGCTTACCGTGAAACGTCAGAGGACATTAAGGTAATTTTATTTCAATTAAGTTTTATAATGCTAGCATCAGACTGCAGGAAAACATCCCCATCACATGCTGAATTGCTGGACAAGCTGATACAAAATTTTCCAAACTCGCTTTGAACATTTCCCGCCGGGAAAACAAGTCTTGCTGTGCATCGAAAATCCATTTCTTGTAAAAAAAATAAATAAATAAATAAATAAATAAATAAATAAAATGTTGCGGAATTCTCAAATGAAGCCACAAAAGTCTTAAAAAGGGCCAGTGCTTCTTCTCTGCAAACAGAGCTAAACACCTAGCACTCTGCAGGAATCTCACGGTAACCTTGTCACCGTCTGGACAACGATGTTTACTGCAGCAGATGTTCCTCTCCTGCAGAAGATGGCCCTTCAAATTCTCACAATGTTCCCCTTAACGTACTGCTGTGAACCTGCCCTTTCAACTATGATTGATAAACGGTGATATGGTGAAGAACACATACGACAGCAGCCTCACCAATGAACCTTTACATCAGTGCCTCCGTCTGGCCCTCACACCTTTTATGCCCAAATTCAAACAACTGGTGGCACAAAGAAGGTGTCACCTTTCACACGAAAAGGCCTACCATATAATTTTTTTTGTGTGTGTGTGTATAGTTCGAAAGTTTTAGGACACACACACACACACACACACACACACACACACACACAGGGCACAGAGAGCAGCCTGTTTAACCAAACCCACTTCACGCTTTAGCAACTCCGTTGTCTCTTAGAGTATACACACACACACACACACACACACACACACACACACACACACACACACACACGTGGATGAGGATGGTGCGCTTAAGATGCTGCACGCTGATTCTCATTTCCTCTCTGAGTGCTGAGTATCAGTGTAACCGAATACATAAATCCAATATTCGGAACGAACGTATAATGTGTTCCGAACAAACACTTAGAAACCTGTGCGTCTCAAAAACATAGCGGCATGAACAGAAGGTTTTAACTTTCATGTGCGCTCGAGCAGACACTCGGATATAAATCGCTGAGACCAGACCGTGATTACATTCTTTAACGGACACGAGGACACTACGTAATGCATGTACACCATGCTTCGTCTAAACGAGTCTGCTCGTTTGTTGCTATTTTCCGAAGTACCACCAATAACGTCACTAGAACAGGCATCCAACAGGGGGAATATTAACTCATGATGCTGATTATTTTCCTTTAACGGCACACCATGGACATATCAACTGTTACAGACAGCGAGATCATTATAATAACATGTCTGTCTCCACTTATGCATTTATGGTTTGACCATCTAAACAGTTAGTAATCCTGTTTTTTGTACTTGTGTGTGTGTGTGTGTGTGTGTGTGTGTGTGTGTGTATGGATGATGCGCTCGGTCTGCTGCGTGTCGGATGACTCCCTCTGT
Source organism: Clarias macrocephalus (assembly GCA_011419295.1). Taxonomy (NCBI): domain Eukaryota; kingdom Metazoa; phylum Chordata; class Actinopteri; order Siluriformes; family Clariidae; genus Clarias; species Clarias macrocephalus. The sequence goes on along the minus strand of JAAGKR010005393.1, from coordinate 23,948 downwards.
CTGTAATGCGAGGGTGGAATTTGTCGGAGCGGAGCCCGTGCTGACGATGGTGTGATGGTATGCGTCGGCTTCCCTGACTCATCATTACTTTAATTGAGATTTTCGATCACGGGGAGTTTAGAGCCCCTCAGCCTCCTCTTCAGCTGTCTCGGGTTAATCCGGGATCTAATACCGGGAGACGCTAGTGCATGACGTCACGTCGCACGTGCTTAACAACCTGGGCGGTCGCCCTGTTGCGCCCAAACAAATGGCGCGCTCGCTATTTTAATACTCCGCGTTATATGCACGTCCCAAAGGCGTCGTCTCGGTGTTGAACGCTCGTTGCTTTACCTCCTATTTGCTTCATCTTTTCACTTTTCTCCCCCCGAGGCCCTCCACTTCATCAGACTTCTCCCGATGAGCATGAATCACCAGCCAGCGCTCGCATCCGTTCTTTAAACCCCTCAGAAAAAAAAAAAAGAAAAAAAAATCTATTCAGGGAAAGCAAATGATTATCACTGGGCTTTTTCAATCAGTGCTGCAGGCGCGTAAGCGTTGGGGTAGCCGGGTGGGCGGAGGAGATAATTAGACAGGGTTAAAAATAACGCCGCTCTTTGTTTGTGCTGTCCCACATCCTCCACAGCTATCAGCACACACATCGCTGACTGTCAGGACGAGCAAAACGAAACGAACCAGACAGTCAGGTGCCGGAGCTCCATTCATAGTCAGCTCCAGGCCCAAGAACGTCCCAGAACACTCGCTGTTTTGTTGTAAATCATTTTTGCACTGACGGCCACAAAGAAGCTTCTTTAGGGCCTGTAACGGGGAGGATCGTGATTGGTGGCAATAACAATGGCCTCAGTTTTGCTGGGGAAAAATGTGCCATTCTTGTGAATCCCAGTTGAGAAGAATATAATGTTCACAGATTGTGTCGTTCTCGTTCAGACAGCTGTTGACTGGTTTTAGGCTATGGGTTAGCCCTTTAGCACTGTGTCATTATCTCTCCGAGATATGGGGGGAGAAAGATATCGATGCAGTTCCATATTGTGATTATTGTACAGCAATTCACATAAATGGATGTTATTTACAGGTCGTCCCCGACTTATGAATGAGTTCCGTTCCGGGAGCGTGTTTGTAAGTCGGATTTGTTCTTAAGCTCGAGAAAGTGAGTCTTGTACGCCTTTGACACGAATATACAATGTAAAGCATACGAATCCACTAAATCGACTAAATCTCTGTCCCTCTGTCTTTCCACACCCTGCCATCATGTGGCCAAAAACTGTAACTGCACCTAAGGAACTGACTCTCACGTGAACAGTGTCGTCTCTGCGCCGATGCATCGCGAGGGGAATCTCGGATGCCATTTTGTCTCAGAGCTGTTTTCCACCGTATTGGACTGTGGAATTAGGGTTGTTATTCACCATCATGACAGCTTTACAGCCCAGCCATTTTCTATTATCGTGCTCCCGGACTGATTCATTGAAACTGGCGAGGCAGACTCATTTCTCACATGCACATACACACACACACACACACATACAATATCCCAGGCATGTTTATACATTCATTACATACTGACAATATTGTATATAATTGTAAATATTGGTATTTGGTGTACTTTAGTGTCTATTTCTTATAACAATACAAAATAGTATGAGCTACCTCCGTGATTGAACCGAAAGTAGAACCATGGTCCGTTCGTATCTGCGTAAATTTTGACTTGAATGTTTGTAAGTCGGGGACTAACCGTATTTTTTTAACTAAGTAGTTAATAATAGACGCAGAAGGAGAATTCTCTGTTGGTCGGTCTGGCCCCTGGGGACAAATTCTGGCTGCACAATGCCATGAATGTCGAAAAGACAGTGAGCATGATGTGCACATGACAGTGTCTTTTGGCACGCTGACTTATGAAGGTCGGTGCTCCCCCTGACTGTGCGTGCAGTCTTGTGCTGCCATCTGTTGGCGTGTTATAAAACTAGTCTCGAAACTTTTTTGAACTACCTCATATATGTTTTACATTTGAGGTGGTAATGTGTTGTATCAGGATACAGTATTTTCTAAAATTCTAACAGTATCGTGATGATATTTTATCGGTTGCTAACTGATGATTCCCGTCCCTATTGTTCACCTTAGATTCTACTTTTTGATCTAAAGTTGAAGGATTTCTGCATTAAAGTTTTATTTTCCTGTTTCCACAGCCCTCACTTCCTGTGCTTTACACCTTGTCCAGTCAGGCGACCCATGAGGCAGTTCACCTGCTCTGCAGGATGCTCGTCTTTGACCCAGTAAGCACTTTAATTCAGTTTGACATCATAGGTAAATTATCTACTGTAATATTTGAAGACTTTAGATTTCACAGTAAACTTTTTGCCATATCTAAGGTATACTTACTAGTAGTTTTTGTTAATGTAATTTTATTATGCAAACGCAGCTTCGTTTATTTAAATCTGCATACATTTGAACAGACTTGTAGATGTTTAGGCTCCCTTTCCTGTTGCAAGGTGAAGCTCCACCTCAGGGTGAAATCTCCTCCTGAGACCGGTTGTTTTTGGATTGACTTGGATTTGGCTGCACCCGTGTTTCTCTCCATCGTAATTAGTGTTCATTAAGACCGTCACCACAACGTGTTTCCATGATGATGAACTGTTCCTCTTTCCAGTCCAAAAGGATCTCGGCTAAAGATGCTCTGGCTCACCCGTACCTGGATGAAGGGCGTCTGCGCTACCACACCTGCATGTGTAAGTGCTGCTACACCACGTCGTCTGGCCGGGTTTACACCAGCGACTTCGAGCCCGTCACCAACCCCAAGTTTGATGATGGCTTCGAGAAAAATCTAACATCAGTGCGGCAGGTCAAAGGTACAGGCTGACTTTCTATATGTCTTTCTTTCCAGACCACATTTTCTTTTTCGTTCTTTCTTTCTTTCTGTCTTTCTTTCTTTCTTTCTGCCTTTCTTTCTTTCTTTCTCCAACTTGATCTTTTTTTTTATACATTTTCTTTCTCTCAATACTTTACCCTTTTTATGTTCATTTGTTGTTTTTTGCTTCCTCGGCCTTCTTTCCTTTCTGTCCTTCCAGCCCACTGACTTTTTCTTTCTTCCCTCCTTCCTTTCTTTTTGTCTTTCCAGCCCACTGTTTAGATTTTTCTGTCTTGTGTACTTTCCAGTTTTCTCCTTTTTACAATATTTTTGTCTATAATATCATTTCTTCCTTTTTTGCTTTGTTCAGCTTTTGCTTTCTTTGCTTTGCTTCTTCCTTCTTTTTTTACTTTCTTTGTATCTACTAGGGCTGAAACGATTCCTCGAGTAATTCGATTACAAAAAATGATGGAGGCAAAATCTTCTGCCTCGAAGCTTCTTTTCATTTTTAATTACTTTTAAAAGCTTGCGTTATGTTTTTGCGCAATCATTTGTTTGGCGAGACGCAGCGCGCGTCCGGGTGCAAGCCGCCAGTAAACACAGACGAAGGAGAAGCGCTTACGTCACGCACAAAGCGGAAGCAGACGCAAACAGTTAACTGTAATTTGAGGAAGCGTTATGTTGCGGGAAGCGAAATGGAAGGGAGCGATGAAAAAACTTTTATCAATGAAAAATGTTTTCAGTAGCAGGAAACGTTGCTTCAAAGCGCAGGACAAGTCTCAGTTCGGAGCATGTTGACATTCTTACCTTTCTTCATTACAATCACAGACTAAAGACTAGTGAGCACACACACACACACACACACACACACACACACACACACACACACACGTCCAAGAGGGAGACGTTTATATTCTGATGAATATATTGACGTAAAACACAATGTACAGACTCTTGTTCCTGTCCATGGATTTTTGCATCCTAAATGTCATCACAAAGCATCCAGTAAGAAGTTAGTAAAGGCTTATGTTATGCCTGAGCTGTAGATTTTGACACTTTTAGTTCTGAAAGGTAAATTGCACAACTTAGTGTTTTTGTATAATTATTTATTTTAATATGTGCCTTAGTTTTTTTGATACTTAAAGTCATTTGAAATACCTTTTTTTTTTTTAGAAAAGGCATTAAAATAAGAAAATAATTCATCTCAGTCAACTTGAAGCTATTCCTTATATTGTGAATAATGACGATGTTTATTTTTTGATAAAATGCTGTGTGCATAAAAAATAATACGTTTCTCTAAAATGAAAACCAGTTAATCTTTCTCTTATATATACTGCGCAAGAAAATAAAGGGAAGACTTAGTCCCGGTTTGACTTGAACTTGCATACACATATGAGAGGTGTTCAAGTCAAACCGGGACTAAGTCTTCCCTTTATTTTTTTGAGCAGTATATTTTACATTGCTGTTTAATTAAGCAAAAGTACTTTTTATCCGATCACTTGATTGCTAAAATATTCGATAGCTACAGCCCTAATATCTACCCTGGCGACACGGTGGTGTAGCGGTTAGCGCTGTCGCCTTGCACCTCCAGGGTCGATTCCCGGCCAGACTCGATTCCGGTCTCTGTGTGCATGGAGTTTGCATGTTCTCCCTGTGCTCAGTGGGTTTCCTCCGGTTCCTCCGGTTTCCTCCCACAGTCCAAAGACGTGCAGATTAGGCTAAATGCCCATAGTATGTGTGTGTGTGTGTGTGTATGTGTGTGTACCCTGCGATGGATTGGCACCCTGTCCAGGCTGTACCCCGCCTTGTGCCCGAAGTCTCCTGGGCTTAGGCTCCAGGCGCTATAGACGATGAGTGAGTGCGTGTAACTACGAAAGTCTTTCTTTCTTTTCTTTTTTTTCCTTTTATTTGTCGCTTCTCTGCTGTCTGACTGTCTGTCTGTCTGTCTATATAGATCGGATCAGGTCTGGTAGTATCTACCCATCATGCCGCTGTGTGGTAAACGGGGCTCCCGCTGTGCCGCTCGCCTTCCCACTGCTGCTGTTTGCTTTCTTTCCGTTCCTCTCGTTTTCTCTCTCTCTTTTCTCAGAGGCCCCTCCATCAGCGGTGGCCTCTCGCTCTGAGCGGCTGTCTGCGACGGCCTGCAGGCTTAAAAGCAGGCTTACCCTGCGACCGGCCCAAAATAGCCCTGCCCTTCCTCCTCCTTCCTCTTCCTCAAGCCCTGCTTGTACCGTGTTACTGCTGGAGGATTAGCGAGGGTGGACGTCAGCCGCCTGGAGGCCGAAAGCACATTAGGCCATGTAGCCATGTTAGGAAAGTAGAGAGGAGATGAGAGGAGGGGGGAGGGGGAAGGGGGGGGGGGGCTGTTCAGGGCAGGCCGGGTCTATAATCTGTGAGATATCACTCAGTAATGTGTGTGTGTGTGGATTACATCCTGAGGCACGGTAAAATCTGCTTCATGCCGTGCTTTGAAATGAAATGCACCTAATTACTTTTACACAATATTAATCGTTTCTAATTTTCTTAGCGAGACGAATAAAACAAAAAAAATTACATAATACAAAAAAATCTTTTGTGAATTTGTTAAACAAAAATGTGAATACCTTTTACAGCATGTAGTATTATTAGGGCTCTTTTCATCACTGTGATTAGGGGTTCGTTAGTTATATATACAGTATATATATCCCATTTGTTTGTTTTTCCTCTCACACAGAGATCATCCATCAGTTCATCCTGGAGCAACAGAAGGGGAATCGGGTACCTTTATGTATAAATCCCCAGTCCGCTGCTTTCAAAAGCTTTATCAGGTGAGGGGAAGGCCCACTGTGTGTGTGTGTGTGTGTGTGTGTGTGTGTGTTTGTGTGTGTTTGTGTGTGTTTGTGTTTTTTTTTTTTACCAGAAGAGGGCGACATTGTCTTCCACTTGGATTGTTTCTGTGTTTGAAAGAAGATCCAAGGCAGACATAAAATGGGTATAAAAATACAGCGGAGCCTCAGCATACGAATTTATTAATCCGCTCCGGAGGCGAGTTCTTAAAGCGACATTTCGTAGAGGGAATAATGTAAATGCAGATAATTCGTTCCATCCACGCAAAATATATTCTCAATATTACCAATTCCCAACACTTATTTTTATATAATCTTATATAATTTTTACATAAATAGACATTAAACCTCACTTAACGTTAATTTATGATTCCTCTTGGCACCGGCTGCTTTAAAAACCAAACTGAATGCGGCTCCCTTTTCTTTCTGACCCATGGTGTTATGTCTTCACTAAGTCTTGCACAAAATGCAAAAAAAAAAAACCCACAGAAGAATTTGCAAACTTGTTGGGTTCGTACGTGTGCAGATGAAAATTTCAGTTCAGAAGGAGACAATACGTAGGGCAGTGCATCCATATGCCGAGGTTCCATTATATGAATGTTACAGCTGAGAAGATGTGAGACTCGTCAAAGGATAAGACCGAGGCAGTTGCGAAGGTTTATACTAGTTCAGAATTAGAAAGGAGGATGCAGTTTTTTTTTACATTTCACCTGTAATATTTATATGCATTTTTTATTGTTATTGATTGTAATTATGCATTTAAGGGTGTGCAAACTTTTTGCACTGGACTTCCCTGTAAACCCCTCCCAGAAACACCAATTCGAATTTTAAAGCTCTGTTTTTGACTGATGAAATGCAGACAGGTTCTTTCAAGCATGCTTCAGACTACAGATGAAAGAAGTGATGTAACTCTTTTTCGCTTTCATCCGTCTGTCTTCTCGTTCCAGCTCGACAGTAGCTCAGCCCTCCGAGATGCCTCCGTCTCCTCTGGTGTGGGAGTAGCTAATGATGAATGACGAACATAACGAAGATGATGATGACGATGTGACATGATGAAGACATGAAGTGGGTGGCGGTGGTGGCCGCCCACCTCACACACACATGAACACACCTGAACACACACCTCCGGACTACTGATGCCCCTTAAGGAAAAAAAAAAAAAAAACCTGCGTAGCATTTCACTGGAGTTAGCGCTTAGCCGAGCGGCTGACGTGTGTGTGTGTATGTGTGTGTGTGTATGTGTGTGTGTGCGTGAGTGTGTGTACTGTAATACTAACTTAACCTAAATGAAGGTGTTAAGAAGCAACCACTGCTGAGGAAGATTTGTGAATAAATAGAGAGAGCGAGGGGGCGGGCCAGGCGTCTAACGTATAGTAGAAGTATTTCCACTACTCTGTAGTCTGTACAGTGACATGTGCAAGTTTATGGGTGTGTGCGAGTGTGTGTGTGATAGCGAAGTGTGCACACATGTCAAACTAGCCACGCCAACGGATGAAGACGGACGGCTTCTGTGGACTACAATGTGTGTTCGATTGAAGGAAGGCTGTCGCCATTCATCCGCTTTGTACGTCACGCTTTATTTATTCACTGATAGAGGGAACGGGTGCAATCACTCCATATTGCACGGAGGGGCGAAACCTACCTCTCTCTCTCTTTTTTTTCCTCTTTCTCTCTCTCTCACACACACACATATACACCCCTGCCTCCTAGCTCGTTTTCCAGCTCATCACTGTTTTATTAATTTATTTAATACTAGTGAGTTATTTCATAGCTTGTTCTTGATTTTATTTTATTTTATTGTAGGTTGCTGCATTGTGTCGTTTTATGCTTTTTCCTCACACTCAGCATAAGACATCAGTATTTCAGTACGTTACATTGCGTTACAGTGCAGAGATACTAAGGCGAAGCCTCTTAAGACTGCTGTGCAACAATGGGGGTGTCGTTGCTCCCGTCGGTGTTTCATACTGAAACATACAGGAGAAGGAGCAGCAGAAATCCCGGGGCCCAAGCAGGTCCGAAGTCGGGCATCTCAGATAAACGGGCCAAAATCAGGAGTGGCGTCCCTCAAGGTTCCATGCTGGGGCGGATATATGGTAGCATCCCTTACCCAGCTGTCACACTAGCAAGTGACAAATCTCTGTTGTTGCTTATTAGCGTATAGAGAATGAAGCTGTAGTATATGTACAACTTCTTAAGGTAACTAGTTAAACGTGAATACAATTTCGCACTAATCAAGGTGTGTGCTTTGGTTGTTTGACGTACGATACATGCTAGAATTTCTACTAACGTGTTTCGTCAGAGTAGATTAGGTTAGCAAAGTAAGGTAGCTGTACTAGTTACACAGACTCACCAGTGACTCTTAACAATCTCTGCTTCCTTTACTTTTCTTCATAATACCTTCGTTTGTCAATTTTTGCATCTCAAACAGCAATTTTTACAGCTGACGTTGTAATCAGGGAACTGAAAAAACATCAGACCACACTCTCCGTATAACTGGTCCATTGGATTGATGGTTTCAGTTTATTTGTCATGTCACTGCATCATACATTGCGTTTTCATAGAATTGAGTAGACGTGATTGGTTGTGGGAATCTCGGTTTCGTACAGTACATGACACGTACATGACTGAAAAATGAGTGCCGCTTTGTCGCTTGCTAGTGTGAACGCAGGGTTAAGGTTAAACGTGGAGTTTGAATATGAAGAAAAATGCTGCACATATAAAAACGGCATTCCTCAAGGTTCAGTGCTGGGGCAAATATAGTTCATGAATGAAAGGGGAGACCGCAGTGCACAAAATAAGTCGTTTTGAGAGATCTATGCTAGTTTCTTTTTTAAGCATGAGTAGAGCTCACGGATATACTCGGCAGCCGTTATAAAATATGACTGAGCGCTATAATGCCAGTAATTACGTAATAGCTGATCTAGAAGGAACGTGGATGTCTGATTGTCGGCAATGATTTTCCATAAACGCGATGCGATCAACAGCCATTCCATGTTAACCATGAAATATTCCCCAAAAAAAGAAAGGAAAGAAAAAACTTGTCACTAAAGACAAGTGCGAGTGAATGTGCATGTATGAATCCAAAGCATGTTTCCTTCCGCCTGCCTGAAGCATCGCACCGGCGATCGCCAAGGTCAGTGACATGTCCTCAACCCTGCAGTTTTTTTTCTTTCCTTTCAAATTTTTTATTTTTTGTCAAATGTTTTTGTTGTTGTTGAAGAACCCAGGGAAGGAAGGCCTAGTTTCACCTTCATCACTTTCACACTGTCCGTAATGCAATCTGCAATCTCTCGGCAAGGAAAAAAACTGAAATCTCTCGAAAAAAATAAACAATATTTAATATATTTTTTAGAGGACTATTTTTTAATTTCTTCCTTAAATGTGCTATGGCATGCTTTCCTCACGATCCACTGAATATGGTATGTAAATAAATGAGTAGTTGATAGATTTTCAACGGAAAAGAAAACTACAGTCAAAAGAAAGGCGTACAAATAAAAAAGAAGACTCAAACACAGAAGAGTACTGCTGTATAGAGGTCGCATTAGCCTGCACATTTTTTAGGGCTGTGAAATTTGATTTTATTTTTGAGACTTGCATATAATTGTACATATTTTTTCCTTCTTTTTTTTTTGTTTGTTTGTTTTTGTTTTGTTTTGTTTTTTTTCCCTGCACTAAAAAAAGTGTAGATAAAAACATAATCCAGGACAGTATGATTATGGAAAACAAATGACACATAACCAATTATGTTAATTGTCTTGTGTGTACTGCAAAGCTGTGGATATGAGTAGTCTAATGAAGTAGAACCCTTTATTATTATTATTATTATTATTATTATTATATTTGATTTTTCTTAAAGGAAACACTGAACAGTTTGTGTATATGTATATAATGAATTCACATTGTTGGTCTCTACCTCTGGAGCTCAGTGACTTGGTTGTTTACCTCCACACATTTTTAATTTAAATGTGGAGATTTAAAAACTTGAATGTCCCTTCCAACTTTTATATTCCTAGAAAACCCTGTGCAAAAAAAATTACAAAAAAAATTATTAATTAAATAGCAATTGGTTGGAGGTGGGCCCATCTTATACTTGTACAAAATTCCATAATTCCACGTTTTCCCAACTCAGTGTTTTTTCCGACTGTTAGATCACACCAATCATTTTTGTCACGCGATACGACCCACAACGATCAAGATGATTGGTTTTGTAATCGAAAGTTGCCGTGTTCAAATTGGAAGTACAAATCCATGGCAGTGCGAAACTTTTTTTCCGCAGGTATAGCATGTTCGGGAGAACTATGCCAGACTATAAATGGAGTTTGTTTTCATGAAAGAGACTAAAAGTTAATGTGTGTTGGGCCAACTCAAGGTGAAGGAGCAAGAGAAAAGGTACTACTCATGCTGTCAAACATTTTTATAAGACATTTGAGGTTTTTACTCAGAGGTAATGGTATTTGCATACATTTTATGAGGGCCAAAAAAAATTGTATACACACTTCAACATGAAAAAAAATTATGCCTCCCTTCTGACGGTCACATGATCACATGAACGATGGTGCGACTACTGATCTGTAGAGGAAACATACAGTAATACTACACATTGCTGCCATAAGACAATTCGAGTTTTAAAAAAGGCCACAGATAACAACTGTTGAAATGTGTATCCTTTTTTTTTTTTTTTTAAGACCCTTATATATATATATACACATGCTTTAAAACAAGGAGATAGCTTTGGATGGCATGAAAACAGAGGTGGGGATCATAAGGGACCGGAAGGACTCCAGATGTATTATGTGTTTGAAAAAAAAAAAAAAAAGTTAAAAAAAAGTGGCCGGTCTCTTTTCAAAAATGTAGATTTGAAGTACAGTGGTGAAGCTCATTAAATGTTGACATTTATGAAAAATGAAACAAATCTGTCTGGTTTATTTTTTTTCTATGCCTGCACTCCTTCATATACGCCTATTGTTCATGCTACTCTATAGGGCCAAAAGTATGGGAACACGGCCATCGCACCCATATATTTGCTCTCTATAAAACATGTTGCTTAGTAGAATTGTGCACCACCACCACTGCAACCTGCATACAGGTCCTTGGTTTCATGTAGCTAATTAGCAGACCTGGTCTTCCAGACATTGCGTTGACTTGCATAGTTTGCCTTAAATACAGTTTATTAATTTGAAATTGTAATTGATATATATTTTAAGCCATTTTTTGATTTGTTAGCTTGTTTTTCAGTTAGTTCCTAAACCACCACCTTAAAGCTATAGTTGTTAAGTTTAATGAACCATAGAAATCATTACTAATCATTTTTATTCCTAACCTGCCTAACAAGCCTTATTGAATCAGTCAAGGCCTAAAAATATGTTAATTTATTTCTAATACTACCGGAAGGGTGTTTAAATGATTGCATATGCCAAAATTTACATTTTCTATTTATTATTTTTTAATAAATCAAATAGTATGTAATTGTGTGTTATCATCTGCAGAAAAACTAATTTTGTTAATACGTAAAATACGTAAATTAAACACAGATGCACAAACATTTGCAGAATTATGAATCTAGTCACCTAGTCATGAATCTAGTCATGAATATTTTAAGTCATATGCAAATACAAAGTGTACAATATTGGACCTAGTCTGGTCATAACACTATACTACTGATTGAGACATATTGAAAGTAGCCAAAAAAAAAAAATCCCCATTTTACATTAATCCTATAAACAAATGTGCTAAAACACTCCTCTGCTTATATTTCATTCTACATCATGCTATCATTTACAGATAAAATGTGGCAAGTTCATATTATGGTTACTTATTACATTGCAATGCCACTGTTATGACTTTTTACAGAGTCGGCTCTTTTCTTAATTACCTTGCACATACCGTGTAAAAATGTTGTTTTGCTAAATATCGTATGATGTATGGTATAGTGTAGTATATTATTGCTGTATTTTTTTTTAAATTACTTTTATGTGTTTGACTAAGAGCACAGACACCACAAACAACACAAGCATGCATGAAGAACCTGTCTGTCCAGGAAGAAATGGGTGAGGGTGTTTCTCGAATTAAGTCTGAGTTTAACTGCACGACTGATTGTTTTAGCTCCATATTTATCATGCCTTATTCTCATGGCATAAAGAGAATTTTTGTTGTTGTTGTTGTTATGTAAGTGAATCATTCTTTCATAATAAGTTATTTATAAAAGACACTGCAGTGTGCTAGTATATAATTGTAATAATAATAATAATAATAATAATAAGACCACTTAAAAATTTATATCTATACATTTCATAAGATGTGTGTGTATAGTTTTCATTAGTACAAAATTATTAACAAAAGGATTTAAAACAGAAAGCAATCAGTATTGCGAATATATTTTTAAAATATTTTCAGGTTTTGCACTAGTTCCCTATTGAAAAGTAAGCACATTTCTGCTAACTGTTGTGTACAAAAGGTCAGCTTTACTTCATGCCAAATCTTTTCTATTGAATGCAAGTGTACAGAAAATGTTCCGATGGATTTGATTTTAGGACAAACTTGTTGAGGCCACACTGCAAAAACTAAAGCCAAACGGAAATTAACCAAATTCTAAGACACTCCACAATTCATTGAAATATTTAAAAGATTCTACTTTTTTTTAAGTAACAAAAATACATTATGAAAATTGTGTTAATTTAGAAAATAATGAAGATAAAAGATATTTCAAAGAATAATGTCAGACTTTTGGACCACATTGTATATATACAATTTATCGCTTTCCCAAAACCATGTTCATATGCAGTTGTTCCAATTCAATTTAGGCCAATCAAAACGAGCCAGTAAGGAAACAAATGCTTTAACCATATCCTACAGTATGTAGGATACAAAGTGTCATGTTCTGATATCATTATCTTTACTGTGGATCATGCGTATGGTAGCATCATGTTTGGCCATTGCTTTTCATTACTGGTTCAGAACTGGTAAAAAGGATGGAGACAAATACAGAGCAATCATAGAAGAAAACCTTATTTAAGATTACAGCGGTACCTCAGCATACGAATTGAATCCGTTCCAGAGGCGAGTTCTTTAGATGAAATTTTGTATTGCAAAGCGCATTTTCCCATAGGAAATAATGTGAATGCAGGTAATCCATTCCAGCCACCCAAAAATATTACCAATATTACCAATTTCCAACACTATAATCAGATTTTTGCATATAAAAAATGTAAAACATTTAGAAAAGAAATGTAAATTAAGTCAATTATGAAATAAATACGCATTATTTAAATACGCTTACTTGATTTATTTTACTTTCAACCCTCACTTTGACTTAATGTATGATTCCTCTTGGCACCAGCTGCTTTAATATATTAAAGCATATACATCTATTGCTTGGTCCATTAAAGCATCCTGCATTGTGTGATTTCGTTTGTCATTTGTATGCTTGTTTTTGAATCTTCAGATTGCAGTGCCTCAGAATTCAGAATATTTAACCGGACCTGCTTGAGGAAGAAGTTGAGGGTCAGATATAATTTCTTGAAATCAAATACATCTTTTGTAAAGGTTTGTAATTAAAACCTGCAGGGTTGTTTTGTTTTTGTTTCTCTTCAACTACTTTTCCGGTACGTGGTATGACCCCGCGGACACAGCAAAATAACTAGAGTAACTGTAGAGCTGGAATTTGTCATTTGTCATCAAGTTTAAATCACAACGAATATGTAATGTCAGTCACAATCAGGTAAAAAAAAAAAAAATAATAAAAAAAAAGATATTGTGTGTCAATCAAACAAAATATGATTAGGAAATGATTTTCAGTAAATCCTCACTACGAGAGCAAATCTTTCAGCAAGGCGTACAGTATGTCTCATGGTTGTCATATTTTAAGTCTTGGTATGCCACAAACAAAACAAATCAAGTCAAGGTAGTTTTGGCTGAGACAAAGCAGTGTTATAGAAGGAATGTAACAATCATTTCTTCTAAGCTATGAATTACTCGAAATGCTTTATCGCAAAAAAAAATAGAGAAACAAGGATATAAACCTGCATGAACCTCAAACAATTAACTCTATGGAGTTACAGTAATTACTGGTTCTTGTACATAGAGGCACACACCTAATCAACAATGGAACAACCTGCAGAAATAATGAGCTCTCATATAGATATCATTTCTATGTAGGCTCTTCTGTTACTGATTAATTATGTGCCTCCATTGTGGAGAAAAATGTATGGAGTTGATTAGTGTTTGGTGTTTATACAGGTTTATTTCCTTGTTCCTTTTTGCTAATGCATTTTAATTCATGACTTAGACTTAACGACTGCCACCCTCCTTCTATAATACTGTCAGATATTCCCTCAACCAAGACTATCTTGACTTGATTTGTTTTGTTTTCGTCATGATTCACTTACTGAAATATGATAGCCGTGAGAGACAGATTTGAATGAAAGGAAATGGAAAGTAAAAATCTCTTTACTACATCTCTTCCTAATTATGCTTTGTTTGAACGACACGTAAGATATCCTTTTTCCTGATCGTGACTGATATTAAATGAGAAATACTTGTCAGTGCTGTAATTATTTTGCTGTGCATTTGCCTGCGGTGTCTTACCGGCAAGTAGTCGAAGAGAAACAAAAACAAAACTATCCTGCAGGTTCGAATTACGTCCCGAGACAAAAGATTTCAAGAAACGATATCTGACCCCAACTTCTTCCTCAAACAAGTCAGATTAAATATGAGGTCTTGCAATCTGACCTCTAGACAGGGGTAGATTCAAAAATCAAGCATATCAATGATAAACAAAATGAGAAAAATCACACAATGCAGTGTGTTTTAGCACAGACCAAGATATAGGGATAACTTTCATTCTGTAAAAGTCATCAAAGCGTAATTCAGTAGAGTTTGTTATGATATAAGATTTTTATTTATTTATTTGGATTTTCCCCCCGATTTGCTCCCTAATTTAGTCGTGTCCGATTCCTCCCCATCACTAGGGGGCTCCCACATTAAGGCCGCTACTACCATTCAGTCGGGAGGGCCGAAGACTCTCACATGTTTCCTCTGAACCACGTGACCGCATCTTTTCGAACCGCTCGCTCACGAACCGTTGTGGGCGGAGTAACACACTCGTAGGACAGCGCTATCCGCCCCTTCCGCTCGCGTGAGCTCACGGACGCCCCTGATTGGCTGTAGAGCCGTGATTAATGTGGGAGCACTAAGTACTAAGTTTAGATTCCATGAAGCAGAGCTAGGGGTCTGTGATATTATTATTATTTTTTAAATATTTATTTATTACATGGCATAGCCAGGATTAATAGTGAAAGAGCGAGCATTTCCAAACACACATAAGCACACAATGTAATGAGAACTCACGGGACTGGGACCACTCGGCTGCGTGTCCATAAGAAAACCCACTGGTCAGTGAGTCTAATCACAACAAAAAGGCTTCGCTAGGGAGCATGAAGATTGGAAAAAGGTAATCATGGTAAAAATTTTATACAAAGAAAATTGAAGAATTGAATTATTTTACATTTTGTTTAATTTGAAAACACATCTTTTCTCATCAGTTCCACCAGGATGGTAGAGTGCCTGGCAAAAAGGCCATGTCACAAAACAAAATAAAACACCAGTGAAGACAAACAAGATACCTTGTGGTTTCTGACCTGGTCTCTGAACCAGATAGCAAAAGAAACTTTTACTTGTTGCAGAAAAGCCATGATGCTCAATATATAATATTTGAAGGTTCATTAATTGGCATCTAACATAACCATGTTGTTTATCACTACTTATGTTCTTAGCTCTAGAAAAAAATTTTGTTTTATTAAACAACCACAAACATGTCATTAATAATATATTTATAAATTGCAGAGCTGCTACACCTGTCTCTAATACTTTGATGCTGTTGGCCAGGAAATTAAATTAATTAATTAATTAATTAATTAATAATAATAAAAAAAAAAGATCATACAAACCTGTACACTGAGTCTGTAATATGCATGTTGTGCGATGCTCTTATGTCATTTTCAGTTAACATTCTGGCTAGAAATTTTCAATATAATATAAATCTTGTATGTATGTTTGTAATATTCTGGCTCTGTGGCATGGATTATTTAATAACCCTAAGTATAAAAGTAAAAATTAGAGCTGTTAAAGTTATTTTTACTATGTGTTCATGTCAATATCAGCGCATAACACTCAAGATCTTCTCCACTGCCCTGCCTATTTAGCGCCAGCATATCAAAGAACTCGTCCTGTGGCTTCCATTTAACAAATAATCTGACACCTTTGAACTGATGACCAGCATATTTTAGTCAGCTGAGGATTTCAAACCTGAAAATCAAGCAGGGCATAATTTCTTTCAAGGAACAAGTATTTGAAGAGAAACAAAAACAAAACTACCCTACAGGTTCTAATTACATCCCAAAACAAAAGATGTATTCGATATCAAGAAACGATATCTGTTTTTATTTGTCTCTTGAATCAAACAAGTTTTAATTCAGACCAGCCTTCTTATGATGGCTAAACCTCATTATTTAGACACGACAAGTAGTTCCTTCCGTTCTGGCTAGATGAAGCTTAATTCTGTGTTCAGTGTATGTTGCATCTTTAAAAAAAAAAAAAATGTGTGCACAACTTGCTCTTTTTAGAGTTTGATCAACATTTATTTGCATATATTATGGACAAAAAAAATAATACAAACCATTTCTAGGAAAAGCAGATTCTATTCAATTTTAACCTAAGCTTTTTTCCCCCTTACCTTGTTGTTGTACAGTGTTTTCTCTTTACGTCGGCTACACTTTCTGCAAGATTTATGGATTTGATTATAGATCTAAATGTGTTTATAGATCACAATGTGATCTAATGTTTAACATTTTGCTTTGTAATATTTAAACATAAAAACATGTTCCACATTCCTGCCACAATTTCACACATCAAGAGCTGTGAAAGGTGCATAAGTGGACCTATGTAAAGTGGCCTTGTATAAATACTGTATAAGGTAAATACAAAGGCTGAACAGGATTCCAAAACAAAGTCCTTATAGTTAATAAAGTAAATAATCAAGGTTGAGTTTTTAACATTACATAAAACAAGTTTTCACAAGTTTAATCTCTTTAAACTTAATCTCATTAATCGTCACCTAATGAAAGACGTGAGAAAATGTAATGCGGCTTTATGGCAATAAGTTATAGCAGAGATCCGGGTTAGCTTAAGAGATGATGAGTGTGATTAAAGAATTAAATGTTTGAAAGCTGATCTTTTTCAACTACTGTATTATTACAACTAATTATTATTATTATTTTTCTACCCTAAACACTCAAACCTGTCCATTAGTCTATCACTGTGAGTTTATGAAACACAAAGTTGCTGCACTCATTGCTGCTGTTTGGCAGAAAAGTAATGATAATTAATTAATTAGGATAGAACGTAAAAACATCAATAATTATAATTAAAAAATAATACAGACCAGTAGTGGGAGTCTGTGGGCACTGCACGATGTTCTTATATCATCTGACATTATACAGTAATATTGTTTTGGGTTTGTTTAATTTGGGGACTATTCAATAACAAATGAATATACTGTAAGTTCAACACCACTGATAAACAAGATTCCAAAATGAAGCAAAAGTATAGATATAAAATTAATTACCACTTGGTGAATTGGGAAGAAATGAGTACAAGGTCAATATATATATTAAATGCCAAAATATTAAATGCAGTATGAAATGTGTAGAGTACATTTTTCATGTAAAGACTAATTTTTCATTTAAAGACAAATTTGGAAATATGCTAAATATATAATATATATTTTAAATATATTTATTTATTTATTTATTTATACCAAGTCACATGGCTTCGGTTCTTCAGAGGACAAGAATCAGAAAGCTGAAGAGCTTTATTAGTCTCCAAATATGTCCTCATGGTATCTCTTCTCAGCCTTAAAACAGAAAACATGGTGATAACAAAATAATAATAATAATAATAATAATAATAAGAATAATAATAATTGTGTAAAAGACATATACTCTTGTAAGTATTAATGTCATTTAAATTTCTGTAACCGTTGTATACATAACTAAAAGTGCTATACATATTGTATATTGAGTTGTTTAATACACAAGGCATAGACCAGAAAACGGAAAGTATAAAAGTGTGAAATTCCGAGACAGGATTGTTTAATTATGATCAGGAAGTTAATTTCACCAGTGTGAAATTAACTTAACGCTCAAGATCTTTTCCACTGCCCTGCCCATTTAGCGCCAGCATATCAAAGAACTCGTCCTGTGGTTTCCATTTAACAAATAATCTGACACCTTTTATCTGATGACCAGCATATTTTAGTCAGCTTTCAAACCCAAAAATGAAGCAGGGCATAATTTCCTTCAAGGAACAAATTCTTATGATGGCTGAACCTCCTGATTTAGACAGGATAACTCGTTCTTTCCATTCTGGCTAGATCTGTGTTCAGTGTATGTTGCATCTTACAAAAATATCTGCACAACTTGCTCTTTTTAGGGTTTGTTCAACATTTATTTGCATATATTATGGACAAAATAATAATCAAGATAAACCATTTCTAGGAAAAATAAAGCAGATTCTATTCTCGATATCAGTGTTAACCTAAGCTTTTTTCCCTCTTACCTTGTTGTTGTACAGTGTTTTCTCTTCACGTCGGCTATCTTAGGCTACATTTTCTGCAAGATTTGTGGATTTGATTATAGATCTAAATATGTTTATAGATCACAATGTGATCTAATGTTTAATATTTTGCTTTGTAATATTAAAAACAGACAAACAAAAAAACAAACAAACAAAAAAAATTTATTCTAAATTATTTATTTTATTTTAAATTTTATTAATTTTTTATTTAATTTCAGCAACTCTAACGTAAAATGTCCCAGATTTCTGCCACAACTTCACACATAAAGAGCTGTGAAAGGTGCAGAACTTAAAAGTTCTGATTAAAGTGGACCTATAAATGCCTTGTATAAATACTGTATAAGGTAAATACAAAGGCTGAACAGGATTCCAAAACAAAGTCCTTATAGTTAATAAAGTAAATAATCAAGTTTGAGTTTTTAACTTTACATAAAACAAGTTTTCGTTAATCTCTTGGGAACTGAGTCGTCCCCTACTGAAAGACGTGAGGAAATGTGATGCGGCTTTATGGCAATAAGTTATAGCAGAGATCCGGGTTAGCTTAAGAGATGATGAGTGTGATTAAAGAATTAAATGTTTGAAAGCTGATCTTTTTCAGCTTTGTTTACATGTGAATTTCACCAGTGAGCACCAGCACGATAGTTGGAAAAAAAAAAAAAAAAGAAGAAAAAGAAATACTTTGTTAATAAGCCTACATGAACAGGTCATACACAGTAGTACTGTATATACCAGTTCATATAATGGTGAAGGCCACGGTTCACCAGGAAAAGATATATCACAAAGGTCATATAAAGGACGCAGTCAGAGTGCAATTACAGGTGTAACACTAGACATGTTAACTGAAGTATGAGAGAACGGCTCCTGTGTGTGTTCCTGTAATGAGATGGGAATCATATAAAGGAAGTAACATGAATAAATAAAAGTAGCATTTTACTTCCTCTTAAAAATAAAGCTGAGCCACTACACGGCATCTCGTTCTCCTGTTACACAGTGGCATTTCTTTTGTCCTAACCGAATAGCTTAGCTCATTTGCATTAATTTATGGCTTTTTAAGTCAGTAATATAAACAAGAGTTTCACACCTACCTGCTGCTACTATTTGCTATTAACAAATAAATAGGCTATTTAAAGTTCTTAAGATAATCTGTTACAAAATTCAATGATTCTGTTTGAAGTCTTTAAATTCACACAACCCCAGGGTACAGTATATGCAGGACAGAATGCACACTGATACCAAATCTGGGAATGAATGACATAGTGGGAAATCACATAAGACATCCAGATTACTGTAGGTTTGAGTTTTCATGGTTCTTGTATGTAATGCATTGTGAGTAAGAGTAATAATAACTGATCCTTGGTTAATAGCATGTATTAAGAGACAAATCTGGAAGAAAAAAAAAGTCCTAATAAACACATAAATGCCAAACATTTTAATGAATATTTCAGGCTTAAGGTGCTTAATTTGACCTTATATTGCCCCATTGATGTGACCAACTCTCAAATATTATTATAAAAACCAAGAAATGGAATAATCACGAAAATCACTACTAGCCAGATGAATGGATAACCAGGCGAGGCTGTGTTACTCTTCTAACAAAATCTGCAGCTAACTTTTACCTTTAATTGATCCAGATATTCGCCAGCTTGTGAGAGGGTTATACCCAGACGATGAACCAGGATCTCCTGTATAGTGTGTGCGACATCTCGTGCCACGTTCATGCCGCCACACACATACAGGTGTCCAGTGCTCTGGTACAAGACGTGCCAAACCTCTTCACTAAGCAGTTTCCTCAGGACATCTTGAACATACACCTGAGGCCAAAGGTAACATAAATCAGAATATAGTGTAACAGGTCTCAAATAAATGCAGAAAATAGTTTGAGTTACTTAATTAGTTTAATTGCAATCAGATATTAGTCAGTGTTTGGTTGGTTGTAGGAAGGGTCGAGCTGTACCTTCGGGAGACCAGCCTGGTTAGAGTAAGCTGGAATGATGTCCTTAATGATGCCATTTTCTCTCATGTCCAAAGTCTCCTCTTGATAGAGATGATCCATGTCTTCACCACGACATCCAAACACCAGCAGCATTGAACTGGCTTTCAGGCCTTTTAGACATTAGAAGCAAGAAACTATTTAGCTGATATAATAGGGAACTAATTAACGATTTTAATTCTGGTTCAGCAAAGTGACTGTCCAGGTATGGATCTGGGAGTACCTGATGTTTTCATGTCATGGAAGCGCTGTTGCCAGAAACTCCTGAAAGGTGCAATACCACTCCCTACTCCAATTAATATAGTAGGAGAACTGGGATCTGATGGAAGGTGGAACCCGCTGGATCTGTACAAGACCAAAATATTATGTTCATGATGTTTTAGATCAGGAAGTCAAGAAAAGCTGTGTGAGTTAACTTATGAATGGTTCGTACTGGTGAATAAAGCATGGAACCAGTTGGCCTTCTTTGAGGGTGTTGAGCCAGGTACTGCAGACGCCATGGTGCAGAGGTCCTTTTCCTTCTGCAATTGAAAACAAAAGACTGTAATTCAGGGCTTTACAGATTTTGGTTCTGAATTTTATACTCTTAAACACCGTGTGTGCTTTACAGAAAACCATAATTTCAGTGATTAGTATGGTGTGGTGCTTTAAGGCTGTTGGTGACTCAGGGGTAGGTTTCTTGCTTACCCAGCGGAATGATCAATTCCCACCCAACGCCCCAAACCCCAGCCACTGGATGAATGTGATAAAATGGGAAGGTTGTCTCGGGAAGGGCATCTGGCTTTAAGATGTGGCAAGTTGTATGTGGCAGTACATCGCGACTCCTCAATGGGAGCAGCCGAAAGACTGACAACAAGAATTAGCATGTCTGCTTTACCTTGTGTGTGGTACTTGACCACGGATACAGTGAGGTGAAGCTCGTGAGGGTAGACATCAGGAGAACAGCTGACAGAGTAGAGACGGGGCTTCAGCAGAGGTAGCTGGCTGAGGACGAAGGCTGCAGAGAGCTCCAGTGAAGGAAACTCCTCAAGAACCTCCAGGAAGTTGGGTCTGCTGAATGCTTTCCATTCTGAGTAACACTTGAAGTCCTGCAGAAAGATGCCATTATTTAAATGACTTAAACAGGATAATTAAATCAACAGTACTTACAATTAACACACTCTGCCTCTATTTCAAGAAAATTGTACTTTCATTTTAGTCAGACTTTGGGTAACTGATGTAAAATTGAGGGACTGAATTGATGATGATCACAGTGAAGATTAATTTTCACTATTACATTTCCTAAGGTTGCATTTTGTGTTGGAATTAGTTACCTTTGCTAGAGCAAGCAGGCGCTGATGATCATCCTCCTGCTTGGTCATGTGTGAGAGCTTGTGCAAGAAGCTTTGAGAAGGTGGTGTAGTGATATCTAAAAAGTATGTTAAGGCCATAGCCAGAGGGCATGCTGGGATACGTGAATCTGTTTGCCACTTCGCACTACCTGTGTGATAAGGCAGAACAAATTGTACCGAAGAATTTCCCAACAGGTACTAAGTTAGCAATGTAATTAGAGTGAAAATGGACTTTTACCACTGTAAGGCTCAGGAAGGTATTCAAGTCTGATAGTCTGATTGGTTGGAGGGGCATTAGGGAGGTGCTTCAGTATGCCCATCACCAGCTCGGGTGAATTCCCCGGGAAAACGCCCACATGGTCCCCTGGAGCATATTTCAAGGCCTCTTTTTTGTCACCGCCAACCTCCAGTTGAACCAGTATAGTACAGCGACTGAAAACAATGCCACAACACAAAGCAAAAACAATAAAATAAAAATTTTAAAAAATTGGATGACTTTCTCCAAATGCTGATGGTGTGTCAAGTTATAGAGTCAACCTTGATTGTGAACTTTGTAGATTCTTTCTTCTCTTTAGCTTCAAGCAAAGCACATTCTTAGAGTGTAGTCCTGAGAGAGCTGTGACAAAAGACCACAGAATATTTCACCATTAAGAAACAAACAAACAAACAAACAAAAAAAGGCGAGCATCGAGAACTTGATACCTGTGATGCGTTCAAAGGAGCTGCTGTCAGTCTGCACTCTGTGTCTCTGTGGGTCCCAGCTGTCTGTTAGATGCTCTTCCCGTAAGTCCTGGCTCTCAATGCCAAACTCCTCACACGCAGCCTACAAATGTAAAATCATTTCCATGAACCCCAAGAAGCTGCTGATAAATGTGATTTTTAAAAAAATTAATAATTATTAAAGGTGACCAGTAAACCTTGAACACGGTGCAAGCCCAGATGTAGAAAGCCTCTTGTTGTCCATTGAGCTCATCTCCCTCTCCTACTGAAGTCACTCGTTTGGCTCCTAATTCTGCAAGCTTGTTATCCACAGCATGGGCAAAAGCACAAAACTGTGGGTACATCCGAGAGCCAAGGCCAAAAACACAGTACCTGTGTAATTTAAAGAGATTAGTCAAATATTATATATATATATATATATATATATATATATATATATATATTTCCAGAAGTATCAGCAAATACTAACCTGATTTGTTTTTTAAGATTTTTAGTGTTGAAAAGGTACTTCTTGAACATCTTCAAAAAGAGAGAGAGAGAGAGAGAAAAAAAACATTGTTTCCTAATTCTAATAAAATAAAACACTCAACATTTTGAATCATTCAACAGTTAGTTCCGACGGAGTAATCTGGTTAGACGAGAGGCAAGTGCTGATATAGAGCATAACAGCAATGGCACGTTTAACTATATATGGTATATATTCACTCCACGCCAGCATGTAGTTTTAGCTAGAAACTAACACATCTGATAACGTTATGTCATCTTAAACAACACTTTGTCTCATTAGTACTTGATTCTAAGTTGTTCTAAATTGACTCTGACCCATCCCTGTTTTTCTATTCAAGGCTAACGAGCATCTAACACAAGGCTGCATCCTAAATCCCTCTCTTACCAATCATCAAGGCCGCTACTTGGTGTGTGAAACAAAGGAATGTTTATCCTACAGAGTGCACTAGCTTTCTATTTAACACTATTTCGGATTCAAATTCAGCCATTGAACTTGGAAGTTAGCTGATATTCTAAATTTGAATGTGAGCTATACAGTAAATTCTTACTCTTGCTGGCGTTTCTGAAAATCACGCATGAGATGCACAAAACGAATGAACAAAGTAAAAAACCAAACCATTTTTCTAAATAAAAAAATGCAAAACCCTGGTGTGAAACATGATTCAGTACTGAGAATTATCCTTCACATACTGCACATGCATCGAGGCATGGTCTGCTACACCCCACCTGGCATTTGGCACATCAGGCAATCGCCCTTGTTGCCTGTGCCAAGTGCTGGTCCTGTCCAGGTGACTCTCACCAGCACTTGCTGTTATCCGGGGTCCATAAAACCACAGGAACATATGTAACTAGCAAATTTGTGCACCATCGAGCCCATACCTGTCCATTTCCTGGACAGTCTCCATTGCCGAATGTACTAGTCACCACCATGAGGAGACACTCTGTCTCAAGATCCAGAAAACTGTAGTCATCCATACAAAGTACCTGCGTTTCAAACAAACAGGAAAGGAATTCTCGTTCCGTACATTCTCCATGTGTGTACTGTAAATGACCACATACATATTTTGAAGACAAACAATTTATTTATTTATTTTTTTTAGCCAGGCAAT